>JAKSZP010006828.1:0-123984 GCA_022478985.1 Massospora cicadina | reverse complement strand
TTTATAGGCTTTTTTGTGTTTTCCCCCCTTACTTTAATAAAAAGCAGGAGTGCGCAAGACAATGGAGTTGCTGCGCCCTCAGTACTATTGGGAAAGTATGAACTTAGATGTGCTTGAAACCATTTCTTATTGCCATAAGTGCCAAGTGGAGAAGCCAGTCCACCGTAAGTCTTCTTATCAGGTAGTGAAACCTCACTTTGCTTGGCATACTGTTTCCAAGGATGTTGTTGGTCCCTTGCCAACAGGAGCCAACCAGTGTAAGTACATTCTGGTGGCTATCAACCATCTGACCCAGTGGGTTGAAGTAAGGGCAATACGAGATTTGGGGGCAGTTACAGTGGCTTAGTTTGTGATGGAGTGCATTATTCAGCGCCATGGATGCCTTCAGTTTATTCTCACTGATAACGGAATCAATTTCACCTTGCAAATCCTCCCCAAATTGAATGAGCTTATGGGTATCCGCGGGGTTCTAACGACCCTATACCACCCCAAATCCAATGGAATGGTTGAACGAGTAATTGGGACTCTGGTGATTATCCTGCGGAAATTAGTTACAGATAACCATCTTTTTGGACCTCCTTTCTTTCCACTGCTATGTTTGCCTATAACATCAGTTACCATTCCACCACGGGAAAAAGTCCCTTCCAACTTCTATATGATCAACACCCAGATCTTCTGGCGTTAGTTTATTTGTGTGTAGATGATACTGGCGGAGTGGAACCCCACCACTATTTGACTAACATTGCAAACATTTTGATCAAATTGCAAACTGAAGCCTATTCCTTCAGCTTAGCCAAAGAGATCAGGAATCAGGCCACAGATCAGGTATGTCAAAGCGGGTTAGCACCGTTCAAGGAAGGCGACATGGTTCTCTTTCACAATCATCATGGGTTTGGGTGGAAATACAAGCTGGCCAGTATATAGATTAGTCCATTCAAAGTCATAGAGAAAACTGGGGTTGCCAAAAATACTATTAAGGACTCCATTAGAGGTCAAATCATTTACTGAGTGCATGAAAAGTTCCTCCGGGCATATAAGCAATAGGAGACTTATCATCCAGTCAAGGAGGGGGTAATGTCACAATTCCAATATGACTGGATGATAACCACTAAGTTGATATGGTGAAACGGATGGAATCCGCCAAGTTGGTACAAATATGATTAATTGAGCGCCTCAAAATGGGGCAATATTGGAATTGTTGAGAAACCGGCTAATTGGGCGTTTGTGAATTGATGAATGTATAATTTTTGGAACCAATAAAGATATGGTGAAGTGAATTACTAAGCCATGAAAGTGGTACCATCCAAAGTCATATGATACAAGTGGAATGAGATGATTGAGAAAGATAAGTTGTTAGTAGTATAAGAAGTAAGTAGAACAACATTGATAAATCCCCCCCTTGGGTTGGGACCATCTAGTACTAAAAAAAGAAGTAAGTAGAACAGCAAGAGTCCGCTGTATTAATATATAAAATAAAAGAGAGTGGAGGGAGCGAGTTCTCTATATTTAATTATCTTTATACGTTTATTCTGTTGTGTCAAAGACAACAATCATCATATCATTAGTCCTCATTGCTCAGTGGGTCGAACCCTGTACAAAATCCATTGGCATATCTCTCAAGTACCGCCAATTTTATAACACTGGTCATTAGCAAAAGCAATTGTAATGAAGCATTTGACATAAAAACCTGATTTGGTGGGGCGAGGATAAAGATTAATAAACAATAGTAAGAAATGGAAGGTATATATCATTTACAATGGTTTTAAAAAAATGGCGAGCAGGCTCTTATAACTGATTGATTGAAAAAATTCAAATGTAAGGGGATTTTTGGGTTTTCAAAAAAGCAGATAAATATTAATAAACGGTTTACAGGGATAAGACAAGATGTCAGAACATGGGGGAGCAACTCAAACTGGTCCTAATTAAATCAGGACCCCAAGGCCCTCAGCGGGTTTTAGGCCATCAAGGCCTTAATAAGCAAAAAAGGAAAAGAGATTGCAAGAAATGGTGGATTTTTTGAATAAGCCTTGAGGTATTTATAGGATCTCAAGGCTAGAATCAGGATTGGGAAAGGGAGGATTGGTATAAAGAATATCAAAATAAATTGCTTACCAAGATAAAAATCAAGATAAATATTTTTAAACACTTGGGGAGTGGGATCATCCTTGGCTTAATTCGCTGGTGCATCCTGAAAGGGTAATTGATTGGGGTATAAGCACCAAGATGGGATTCCGTTGAAACTTGATTAATGTTTTGACATCCTCAGCATTAGTCGCTGATGGTTATATACTTCAGTACAATTAATATTATTGGGGATGATCCTTGATACTTTGGATTGGGCTCAACCCAAGGAAATGGAGAGCCCAATCTGGCATTTTCCCATAGGCAAGTCACAACTTCTAGTTGAAATTCCCCCAATAAAGGGAGAATCCCAACATAATGGATAGAAATCTGTTAATTAATTGCTTTAATGGTGGTTTCACAACACTCCCCATATTTATTTTTATGCTTTATCTCCAGGATTTAAGGTTGTGAGTCTCTAAAAATTAAAACTAGGCCTTACACAGTGAGATTTAGATCTTGTGGAATTTCTTAGGTATCTGTATGAGTTAAGTCAGCAATAATCTTTCTTTATAATTGCTGAATAATATACATGTCTGCTTTGCAAATCTGTAAATAATATAATGATTTTATTGGGGTTGATTGCCAAAAACTTGGAAGGTGTATCAGATAGCAAATGTGGTTTTCCCAACAAAATCTCCAGCCATGCCCATTTTATTATCCTGGGGCTAGATCTATAGTGGATTTACTTGGGCTTTGCCTATGGCATTGAAGAGATCAGAAATTAAAGGAAATTAGGTAGGCCTTCTTTTTGGTCACCAGGACTACTGGTAAAGTCCAGGGAAGTTAGGAGGTGCACCAGAGTCCATTGAATAATCACTTTTGAATCTCTGTCTTGATTTAAGTGTCCATGGCTTAAAGTAGTCTTATACTGGTAGACAATCAATTTGGTGTCCCAAATCAATCTGGTGTTGCCCCAATTTGAATAAAGGAACTTCATTTTCATCATGTTTATACTTTCTTCATAATTCTTGACCAGTAAGCAATTTTTCATTTCTGCAACCCTTTATGTGCTCAAAATTTGGATTTTTTTATGAGCTTAGCGCATAAATAAGGGATGAGTTGAGCGGGTGTTTGATCCTGGACTTCCTATATATGAACTTTATTAGATTGGCAGTAATTTCATCCCCTGATTTGTTATAGGGGTTTTAATAATCATTTCTTGAAGTTAGCAAGGATCCCAAATTACTTGAAAACTTATCACAATAGTAGCATAAGGAATTGACTATGATTGAAGACAACTGCATCAATTAAGCGTACTTTTCTGGCAAAAATATTAGTAAATTGAATACTTGGTCACAGCAGGGCTGTTGGGGGCCACTAGACATCATGAAAAAAGATCCTTTGTAGAGTATTCCTGTAACAAGTATTGAGAAGGATTATCTAGTAACAATATTAGTAGAAGGTCCAGAGAGTTCAAAATAATCAACAAGGTATATCCAAATAGAGGTCCTTAATTGTGGGGTGCTCCATAATCAGTAATAAAGCCTTAAAGTTTTAGTTGACATTTTTTAATTGAGTAAGGCCAATAGTTATTATAAATTTGCCATAAAGCAGGGCATAATATACATAGGTCACTGAGGGGTATGAGAATAACAGTACACTTTGACATTATTAACAGAAGAAGTTCCTTAGTATGTTTGGGACAACTTGTTGGGTTTGTGCAGCCTGCAAAGGCAGCCTGAGAGGATATTATGGGGAAAAGTCTTCAGAACTGGCTGGTTAGGTGAGTTGAGACAAGAGGGAAGGACAAAACTTGTTTTGAACAGTTAGAGTTCAGACGTGAACTTCCATTCTCACTAATCATATTTACATTTGATAACAATATTTTTCAAGGGCAATTATTGATCGTTTAATTGTATGAATGGATTCTTTTCATATTCTTCCATATGAATTCAATGAGTTTGTACAATTTTCAAGATTTTAGTACTTAATAATCAGTTTTAAACTTCTTTGGGACTTAAGGGGTAGAGAAAATGGGGTTCAGGTGCTTATAGGGAATTCTTCATTAAGATAATCACCAATATAAAAAGGCTTTAGACTTCAGGGGTAGAAACCTGGGTTTTGGGTGCTTTCAGTTATTTTTCTTTTAATAAATCATCAATCTTAAGCTTCTTTGGGACTTCAGTGGTAATGATATGATTTAATATTTCTTCATGCCTTTATTTTCATTGACTTTTCTTCAATAATAGGTCCAATTAGTTAGTTCAAACAGTAGTTACAAGTTCCAAGATTTTGTCCCTGGCATGATAACCACTTTGTTATGAGAGCTTAGGAATTCCATATTTTTCATGACCAAAAGTTTTGGCAACATTTTGATTTCAGGTTCATCACTCATACTGGTCTTTGGCAGAAGCCGTTCATATTGGGGCATTTAGACCAAATTATCTGATTTTGTAGGGCGAGGATAAGCTCTTTAAACAGTAATAGGAAATGGAATGTATATAAGATTTTTTGATTCTATATTAAAAATAGCAATCAAGTTTTTATACCTGATCAGTTTGATATTTTTTAGAGGGGAAAGAATCATGAGGGTTTAAAGATAATTTAGATATAAATGGATAAATAGAATACAGGGATAATACAAGTGAGGGAACATGCGTCATGGATTGCTATCTTAGCTGTTTCACAACACTATTTCTTTAAAAAATGAACTGAAATTACCAAACATGGCATAAATCTTAATCTTGATATATATATATAAATCATTGTGTGTATGTATGAGACATTATTATCTCATATATAAATGAACAAAGTATCACCAAACTTAGTACAATTACTCTATAACTTTTTTGGGTATGGTAATAGGCTATTTATAAAAAGTATATTGTTTTAATAAAAGGTATTTATAAGATTGAAAAATGTAAAATATTTTGATGGTAATCTTATCTTATTTTGGATGAGCTTTTTGTTATTAATTGTTTAATTTTGTAAGGTTCTTGGTTTTTATAAGCTATTGGTAGTTTTTTATTGTTTTATATGTTCAATTAATCGGCTTTGGCTGAGTGGTACTGAAGGATTTAGGTTGATTCAGTGTGCTTAGTGATTTTATAAAGTATTGAGTTTTCTTTCTAATAGGGATCAATGGTATCAGTTAAGTGGTTGATGGTTTAGTTAATATGATATTCCAATTGGTTTTGCTGAGTGGTTGGTGGTTCTATAGTAATTTGATAATTTTTATTTCTTCTTAAACTTTTTATTGTCAATCCATCAATATAAAACTAGTCAATCAGCACCATATGGTATATTTTAAACCACAAGCAATGTTAGGTAAGATAGGATATTTACAAACATGAGGCTAAAATTCTATATAAAATATATTGTTCTTGAACTTATATAGGGGCCACATATTTCATGAACACATGAACCAAAAAACATAACATGGCAAAACGATTAATAATTCTGGAATAGTAATAGGCTTTTTCAGAAAAATAATCTTATTATAATCTATGATAAGGTTGAAATAAAGTAAAAGTCCAAAGATAATTTGTATATCATTTCAGCTGAGAGTTTTGGTGTTATTTGTTAAATTTAATATGTTCATAGGTTTTGATATGTGGTTGGTAGTTTTTGGTTGCTTTACTAGTTCAAAAATGTTTAGCTTAGTGGTAGTTGGTAATCTATGTTGATTTGATGGGCTCAATGGTTTCAGACAAAATGGTTGATAGTCTAGAAAAAACAATATTAATTGGTTTCAGGTAAGTAGTTGTGGTTTTTTGTATACTTGATAGTTCAATTGGTCTTTTCTAAATGATTAATTTAGATAATTTGATAGACTTAAATGCTTTTAGCCAAGCATTTGCTGGCTGTTTAATTTGATAGGATTAATAGTTTATGAACCCATTGATGGCCACCAAAATATAAACTAAACCTACTAGTTAGAATCTTCTGGTAGTAAATTATAAACACAAGATACTCTGAGGAAATTGGCTAGCTATATATAAAGTAATTGTATGTTCTGGTATATCTAACCAATATTTTTATTTATTTGAGGATGGCCGACCAGGGGACTGACACATCCAATATGTAGGGAAGGAAAGTAAAGAGGGGAGAGCACACTAAGCAATAGAACCTGAAAGACAAGACATGGTACACTTGGGTGTGGCTAGGAGCCACGGGTGGCGGGTAACTATGACCTTAAATGACTTGACAGCTCAAGGGCTAGTATGGTGTACCACCTATAGAGATTGTGAGGTTTTCAGTGTCACAACGAAGGAGCCAGATTGGTAGCCAGTTACCCATTTGTTTCTTCCAATTGTTCTTTAGTAATCCAGATATCCAGGCTTGGAAATGGTCGGCCAAATGGCTGTGGAGCCTGAAGATAGCTTGGTTGATGTTGTGGAAGATCCCGTTGAAAGCATCAAGGGTAATTGCGTGAATGGACCTTATTGCAATACTCAAAATTAAAGCCCTTAGCGTCTGGGGGATAGATGAGATTGTGTTGAGTGCCAGGATATCGCGGGATAGTCGGAATTCAGCTGATGGTGATTGCTGGAATAAGTACATCACATTGTCCCAGATATACTTGGACGGCGGGCACTCTTCCAGGCGGTGGTCTAGCGTGTTGAGTCTGCCGCAGATGGCGCATAATTGGAACATTGAGAAGGTGCGGTTGGCTGTCCTAAACGTATGGCGCATGTAGCGCCACACTGTGGAGCTCACTTGTGGATAAGAGGGGACAAGCGATGAGGTCCCACAACTTCATTTGGGTGCGCAAGTCATATGGGACGTCTTGGTAATCTAGATAGTCAATTCAGGATAAAGGGAAGGGTGGTAGTGGGGCAGGTGCGTTGGTCACAGTTTGTCCTCTGTGGAGTCGCATATAATCTATTGGAGGGTTAGTATCTTCAGGTTTGTTGTGCATAGGAGAAACTCCAATCCCCTTGTCTTAGGGTGTACAGGACGCGTTTGAAGTAGCGGTTTGTGTTGTGCGGTCCTGTGGCTGTTAGATGTGTTGTTAGGTACTTCATCAGTGTTGTAGGGTTGGAGGGCACCTCAGATGTAGTTCCCTTGCGAAGTTAGTTTGGGCTGCCTTGTCCAGTGGGGGATGGTGGGTTAGGTGACGTTGTCAGAGCTATCCATGAGCTAAAGATTTGCGTTGCTCATTCCATGAAGCTGAGCAGCCCCATCCCGCCTTTCTTCCATGGGCTGTACATGGTCTCCAGCCTGACTGGTGCGCGGTATCCAGACAACAGCCAGTTCTGCAGGAGCTTGTAGACTGCGTTGGTAAAGTTGGCGGAGAAAGGAACTGCGTGAGCAGCAAACCATAACTTTGACAAGCTCAAGGAGTTAGCTAAAACAACCCTTCCGGCTAGACTAGCTTTACTCCTCCACATACTTGTTATTCTTTTTGTGATGTTGCCCAAAATTTTTGGTTTCAATGGTGTCAAGCGCATATCCACCAGCCTCAAGCCATATTCACAGATGACGGACTGGGTTGGTGGTGGTGTGGGGTGCAAAGGTTAGTCACATTGTTTAATTGGCATAGGTCTTTGTCTTGTGGTAGGATGTGCGGTGGGTTGGTTTGGTCGGTGGTGGGAGGGTGGGGTCCAATTTGAACTGAATTTGCCCATTACAATTACATCTGTTTTCTGTATGTTCAGCTTGGCGTTACTCTCTGACTCATATTGGTGAATAATGAGCTCAATTGCTCTGGCATCCCTATTGCCTGAGACGCCAACTATGCAGTTGTCAGCAAAGGCGAGCATTTTGGTTGGTAGTTGTCCCTCCAACCTGATTCCAGAGAGCATTGAGTTTACTATGAGAAGAAGAGAGTCAAGGCTGAAATTTTATAGTAGGTGGCTAAGCGGGTCACCTTGTTTGAGGACCCTCTGGGGGGTGATGGTATCAGTTAGGAAACCTGGGCCTTTGATTGCAAACCTGGCTGAGCGCGTTAGGAGGAGCGCCCAGTATATAGATCGGGTGGTAGGTTGAAAGCATTTAGACATTGTTCCAAGTAGTCCCAGTGCACTCGGTCATATGCTTTCTTTTGGTCCAGGAAAGCAAGGGCGCCTGTGTGGTTAGTTTGGCAGATGTTGGCTATGGTGTGAATGTTATCCCAAATTGAGCGGTTGGGGATAAATCCAAACTGATGGGGAGAGGGCTGTCTGTGCAATGCATCCCAGACGCTTAGCTAAAATTTTTGTGAGTATTTTAGTATCAGTATTGGTGAGAGCAATTGGACGCCAATTGTTTAGGTCTTCCTGGTCTCCTTTTTTGAATAGTGTGATTACATATGCATCTTGGCCGCCAGGTAGAAGGGCTGTGTCCTCCAGGCACTTGTTCATAGGTACCAGTAGTACTGTTGGGATGTAATCAAAATACTTTTTGTAAAATTCATATGGAAGGCCATCAGGTCCAGGGCACTTGTGGCGCGGAGTTGATTTTATTACCTCCCATAGTTCATCTCTAGTGATGGGTTCAGCAAGGTCTGGTTTAACGGCTTTATTGTCAATATTAGCAAATGTAAAGTTTTTATAATTTCGCTAGGTGCCCAGAAATCTGCTGTGTACAGGTCGGTGTAAATTGGTGTAATTTGGCCGATACTTTAGATGATGTGGACGCCAGTGTGTCATCTGCTTGATGGACTTGTGTGCAAGTTACCGAAATCAAAGTTGGTTTAAAATGGTGGAAGAATTGGTCATGTGAGTTTTTCCCGATAGAATGTATTTTGATTTGTGCTATACTTTGACGTAGTGCTGGTGTTTTCTAAAGAGGGAGTTGGCCTGTGCAGACAGTTAGCACCACAGGCGTCCCCATTGAGAGCTGTATCCCTCGCGAGGTGTGTTTTTTTCTAAGTGTTGGAGCTTTCTGATAGCCTTGTTGATTGTCACTGACATCGCGGCCAGCTTTCTGGAGTTCAAGAGATAGGCTTTCTTAGTTACTCTAGCCTTGAAAATTTCCCACTCGGCGATAGGGTTCCCATTAAGGTGGTCATTTTTTTGTCTGTGTTGTTAGCACCGTCTCAATCCAAAGTTTAAGCTTTGGAAGATGGATGGTGCTTGGGTGAACTTTGTACCAGGTCGGTGGCTTTTGGTATTTTGCCGTGGATGATAATTTTATTGAAACCATTTGGTGGTTGGAGAGGGGGATATTTGTTGTTTTTAAAATTTGATACATGACAATGGAAGTCTACAGGGGCGAGCATCAGGTCAATCCAGGTCATTGAGACTAGTTGGTTATTGTTGTAGTGGGGCCTCGTCATGTTGGCCAACATGGTGGCCTGTTTGGGGATGGTGTTGTACAGGCCAAGAATTGCCTTTAGTGTGTGTAGTTCCGTGTGGCCACGGGGTATGGCCTTTGTTTAGGCCAGCTGTCATTTATGGCCTTAAGCCAGCAAATGAAATCTCCTGCAAAAAATGTTGCTTCAGTGAAAGGGATCAAGAGGATATCAGAGAAATATTTTTGGCAGTCATTTGGATCATCTGTGGCATATATGCAAGCCACAATGAAAGTTTCTCCATTCCACTCAAAATCTGTTAGAAGCAGCCATCCCTCAAGGTGGGAGGATGTGCTTCAGATATCTACTGGAGGATTACGGTTGGATCAAATTACCACCCCACAGTGATACGTCCAAAAGGATTTAGTCAGAAGGAGCATGGTTGACCATGACTCCTTGTCCCCCGGTGGACAGTGGGGTTCTTGGACAGCCAAGATGACCATGGGGGTATTGCGCAGGAAAGCCATTTTTTGGCCTGGGACGTGGGGGCCTTGGCTCCCACAATGTTGAGCGTCCCTATGGTGATTGCTTTAATCCGCACATCAGGAAGGTTGGGGCGACCCACTGGGGTCACCCCATTCCCTAGCAGTGCTGGTCATACTACAAGTTTGGGGCTGATCAGCCAGAATGGTTCTAGCATGTTGCTTGATGGTCATAGTGTTGGTTTTGTTTGGTTTCTTTGGGATCAGATTACTCCGTGGAGTTTGGCTCTGGCATGGGTTGTATTGTTCCCCACCAGCGTAAAATTTTCCTCTGCTTACCTGTGGGCTAGATGTGCAGAAACTAGGTGTCAGGGTAATTTGGTTTTGTGTGGGATCGTTGTCACATTGTGATTGGCTGGAATGATCTTCCATAACATAATCATGAACCACATTGTCGCTGGTCACATGTGATTGGCTAGGAGGATCCACAGTGGTGCATGGTGGTTCTGCTTCAGTGTGGTTGAAGGTGTTTGATTGGTTGTGTTTGAAAAATTTGCTTTGATTTTGTTAGATTTTATGCGGGGGATCTGAAAGGTTATTTCGACACTCTGCTTTGGCATCCAACTGAATCTGGTCTGAGGAAATCGTGGTGTGGGCTTGGGTTTTGATGGAACTTGCAGCCTGCTTGTGGGCAGCCTGTGTGCGACGACAATCCTTGCATGAAACAGGTTTGACCAAAGTTATTTTAGCTCTTTCACCCCAATGGAAGGCGTAAGTTGCGTCCTTCATTTTACCAAAGGTTGGGCTCGTTTCATCCATATCACCCTCACAAAATTCTGGTGCTTCCATCCTGCACTTAATGGGGCATGTGTGGTCTTTGTGGCCTAGAGCTAAGAAGAAGCCGCAGATGGGTGGGGTGTGTTCCAGTGTGATGTGGAAGGGGCAATATATGCTGCCATTGGGGAGGTTGATGGTCGCCATGCATGGAATGAGGGTGATATCCTCTACCACGTCCTGGTCGGGTTCTATAATGACTATTGCCTTCCCTGTACACAGGTGGGGCAGGAGGGGGAATTTCTCAAATTCAAACTGTTTGATTATGCCATAACCTTTGAGGCCCACATGGAGCTCGTCCTCAAGGATATCATGGTGCATGGCGCTCAGGAGTCAGTCAAATACAATGAATAGGTCATTTGCCTCATTCCATAATGTGTGCACCATGCTGATAATGCGATCTTTATTGTTAATTCTAATGTAATTTGGTTCTTGCTGCATCCACTGCTTCCTCCACAGTCATGAACCAGACATCCACCTATCCTCTATGTAAATTTTTGAAATTTACCAAAACTGGTGTTCAGGAAAATTGCAGGGAAGGCCTCCCCCATTTTTCCCCATGACTTGAGGGAGGTATCGCCAACCATAATTCTAAGGCTATGTTTGATGGAGGATAAGGGTTGGGAGTGTTTGATTTTTGTGAAAGCGCCCTTTTTTTGCAGAAATTGCAAAACTCTGTTTGCGGCGCTATGATCACCCTTTTTTGGGGGAGGTTGTCCCAACGTACTACCAGGGCGTTTTTCTCCACCGGGTTGGGTGGGTTTAGGGCCTTTTTCGCTGGCCACTTTTGTCCAACTGGTGTTGGTGCGTAAAAATCTGCTCATTTTCCTGGTTGATTCTCAAATTCAGATAATTTGCGGAGAATCGTGTTAATAATAGTGATAGTAACAGGAAATAAAAGATATCTAACAAAAATCAAAGTATTATTAAACACCTTAGTTAACCCTAGATCATCTACAGAAGTATATCACTGACTTACATAGGCCTTGAATAAGCTGACTCCTTCCAAGTGCTCCTTCTTCCAACTTGATTCGGAGGTCCTTGGACATAAGGTTACACATAAGTGAATATACCCTATAGTATATAGGGCTACTGTAATAGATAATATGTCACCTCTATAGTATGGTAAATATCTATTTTGTTTTACAGGATAGTGTGTTATAAATGCCAATTTACCCCTCAATCCGCTGTCACAATGGAACCCTATATATAATTCAAATTAAGGATCTCTTAATAGAACTAGGAGCAAGATCAAACTTTGACCTTCTTATTTTTGACCTGGTTTCTAAGCTTTCAATTATATACCCCAATCAACCCAACTTTTCATTTTATGTATTAATGCCATAAAGATATCCGTAGGTGCCTTTTAGCTCAACATGACGATCAGCAAGTTGACTATCCTAAGGAAAACTTAGCAAAACTTTAACCAGATAGAACAGAATTTTAAAATGATGTAACAGGGATGTCTTGGTGTCTTTTTAGTCATCAAACCTTTACTACCTTATCTGTATGGAACACACTTTATAATAATCACTGGCTATGCATCTCTTATTGGCTACAAAAAAATAAGGATTGTAGTAAAGTTGACGAGAGGACGTTTAAATTTCAGATCTAAAAAGTTCAAAAATACTATACCGCACTGGGGCTGTCCATCAGACCGCTTAAGTGCTTTCACAGATGCCTTTCCCAGCATTTTGATTTCAATTTAGGATTGACTGTATGACCAGGTTGTCTCGCCCAAAGATACAATTACTGATTCTTGAAACTCAAGCTAAACTGATTTATACCAAAAACTGCTACACAACAGGGTGTTTAACAAGTGAGTTTTATGAAAAATGACTAGAGTATATGAGAACCTCTTTAAGGAATGATGTAATTTACAAGGTGCACCTTAATGTAGTGCTGAAGCTGAAAAGAAAACATACAGCTATTAGCAGAAGTGAAGTTACTGTAATTGAATAGTTGACATATAAAAAGAAGCTAGGAAAGCATTCCTGAAGTGTAGGATCAAGATTAACCCAGCCCAAGATTTCAGCATTTTGGGTTGCACCCTAAAGCTTTTATGGTTTAGTCAGCGTCATCATGGCTATACCTCTGCCAACAGGTCTTCATAGCCATCAGTATATCCTCTTTGCAATTGAATACTTGAAGAAGATGGTTAAAGCTATATCTTTATAAGAAACAATAGAAAAGGCAACCCCATTGTTTCTTTCCATTACATTTTCAATCAACATTGATGCCCTAGAATTCTACTACTTTATATTAACCTTAACTTTAGGTCTCAATCATACATGAACTGAAGGCTCATATAACAACAGACAAACAATTTCCATGGCCTATACTTCTTAACCTAATGAGGTTTTTAAAACTGAAAATGGAACTCCTGTATAAATCCTTAATTATGCTACAAATGATCCCATGAGCTAGAACCAGTACTCTTCAAGAGCCATATTTTATTTTATTATTTTATTTATTTGAGGCAAGCCAACCAGGGGACGGATATTACCAAAATAGAGAAAGAAAGTATTGACATGAAACCTGAGCAGGGCCAACTCTGTTGTAGAAAGTTTTTTTTCACCTCTGGATCAGGACTCAGATTATTCTAGCTACATCATGTGTAAGGTTTTCATGTTATTATACCTACTAACTGCCAATAGCTTCCTTTGGCTGGCACCCTGATTGATGTGCGAAGGGTGGGAATCAAACCCACAACCTTCAGGTTGGTAGCCATATGCCCTAATGACTCGCCTTCCACCCCCTCTTCAAAAGCCATATTAATTTATGAGTTAAGTTATTACTGATTGATTAAGATGCTGGCTTTCCAACTCTATATGAAAGTGAGTCTACATTACCAATTTTATCAGCCCATGTATAAAAAAATCTTAGCCCAATAAAACTTCTTTAACCATGTGGGCATTAAATGATGATATAATCCAATTGCAGCCACAGCCAAGAAGCCAAATTGTCTACCACTACTAGGAAATTATTAAATCAAAAACCCAGAACCAGAACTCCCTCACCTACCAGATATGCTATCTTGACCAGTTCTATCAACGCTAATCTGGTGGACGACCAAACAAACAAAACAACTCTCTATCAGGCAATTAATGTATTATCCATAATGCAGGATCAAAATATGCTACATCTGGCATAACATAGGATACTTTAATAAATTTAGTACACATGGGAGATCTTCAATATTATGTCCACCTAACAAAAGTTTCTTTACGGGCACTGTATAATTATAAAAGCCAATCAATATAATCACTATTCAGAATTGAGTCCCAAATATGAAAGCTTAAGTCACCCTAGCTTCATATATGTAACAGATTGGAGTGTGGTGGGCCATTAGCCTCTTAGCTGGTGGCATGACTTGTTGAGGCTGTTCTTTGAAGATAAATTTTCAGAAAATTTATTTTCAAATAACCTACTTTAATAATTTCTAGAGGTCTTTATGATTCTAAATTCTAAAAGGATGAAAAAATTAAACAGAAGCTCAGATGTCCTAAAAGATTTTTCAATTTTCTTAAATTACAAAGTTTCAAAGGTTATTACTTAGTAAAAAGACTTACAACTTAGTTTTTAGGGATAAATCATGAGTACTACACATGATAAGTATCTTCCATGCTTGGAACTAGCTAACTATCAGGATTAATTACCCAGTCTTTTAACAAAGCTATATAATTTTTATAAAATGATAGAAAGATTTATTTCCAGTAACTGTTTTTAAAAGCTATTAGATAATGACTTATAATTTATTACGCAAGGTTGGTGACTGACTAAGATAAAATTTTAATAGTGTTCAGCCTTTTACATTATTATAGGAATTAAACTTAGCGCTTGCTTAACCCCATTGATTAATGAACTTATGAGGCGATCCATTCTCAATTTCTGCCTCACAAATCTAGCCTAATCAGTAGGAATTGTTTGTCAATTGAAGACTCATTGAACTGGTTACAGAACTTTAGGTATATTGGTACGATGATGCAAAAATTAATTATATTATATCAAAATTGCTGTGTATGGCTCAAATTATAAATAAAGTGAAAAATTGAAGGTCAAGGCTTCACCCAAAATAGGACAAATCCTGGCATAGCCTCATCCAAGCCTTGGCTATGAAGCAAATTCTTTGTCTATCCTGAATAAATTTTATAGTCATAAGAATTTATGAATAGATGGGCTGGTAAACCAAAGAATTTGGATTGATGTTAATGCAACAAGAATAGGGGATTGTCTGGGCTGTAATTTTATAAATTCAGTCAGGTGAAAGGTTTATTTATTAGAATATATGTTAGGCATTGATAAATATATATATTGCTTTAAAACAATGGATTCAATAATGCTGGTTTAAAAATCTGAATTGACATTACCCCACAATATTAAGAACTTTATGTAGGGCTAATACTGATGAAAAATTGTTTGTTATGAAAACTTGATCTACACTTATGTGATGAAATTGTTTTTCAATATCAGCTTTAATTTCATCCAACTGGGTAAGCTTATACTTATTTAGGATATTTCTAAAGTAATTTTTTGTAAGATTCCTTTCTATTAACTTCTATAAAAATTCTTCATTGGTTTAATTTTCAACTTTTTCTTTAATCCACAGATATTATGGATGGTATAGTAAACAGTGAGCTTTTTCAACATATTTTTATAATTTTATATGGTTTAAGAGTATACAGAAACTACCACCCTGCCTTCAGGGTTGTTTTTGACTCTGCCTCTGGAACCTTCCAAAGTAAGAAGTTAATCACATTAGTGTACATTTATATATAAGGTGATGCGGAATCATAAAAAACATCTATCACCACTGCTTTAGGAGTTTATTTAAGATTTGCTTCAGTAGCAGGCTCAAGTTTGGGGGTGTACTGATCTTTGTGATCGTTGTGGCTTTCTGGTTATGCAAAAGTAAGAATTGTGTAAGTCAAAATTGGACTTATCTTGATGTCCAGTGGCATTAATTTAATAGAAATTACTCTTGGAGAAACTTTGAAGATTAATTTATTGACAACATCAAACTTGATTATAAAGATGACCTTGTTGTTAGTACCATGTAGCTAGGACTCTCCAAATATGTTAAAGGTAAAGCCATAGATGAAGAGTACACTAAAAATTGGGCAATAGTAAGATCTTGTGAATAGATTATTGCCTAAAGATTGAGCTTGCCTCAATTTTGGTGGTTAGCTGAATTACATTGCATATATCTAATTAGATTAAGGCTTGATCCTCAGTATTTTTAGCCTTTAATGATGGATTGGGTGGTATAGCATTTGACGCAATTCTGTGGAAAAAATATTTAGTTAAGCACTCAGGCTTTTAATATAACCAACTTTGCTTTAAAACCTTTGTATATATCCTATCTCCAAGGTTATCTCCTCGTTGTATAGGTTTTGATTATAACCACTAATTTAGACTATATAGTAGAATTAAAAAATAGTTTTCTTGTCAAGCTAAACTGATAAAGTCATCCCAAAATTTTAATCAGTTGAGTTAAGGGTTTTAAATTTTTGATGTCAGTGAAAGTTCCAGTCATGAGGCTAGGAGTAAACCACTAAAGGCGCGTATATCTTAGGGCTGGCTTCAAAGCTCATGTTTTTGGATGAGACTTTAGCCGTTGGAATAAAAAAGAACTAAAAAATCCAAGCAAAATTATAAATTCCGCTAAAAAGTACTATATTTAAAATTTCAGTATATTTTATAGTACTGAAAAAAACAAAAAAGGGGATTCAGGATTACGGGAATTTGCAAAGAGTGATTTTTGATACTTAGTTGATTTAACCATCTCATTTACCTATAAAGTCAGCTGAACTTCTTGATCTCCTGGTGATACTTCATAGCAACAGGCGATTAAGATATGGGAATCATGTGGGGAAGACTTTGGTAAAGAATTTGGATCTAGTTGGGTAAAGAGATTCCTGAAAGGTGTGTTAGAAAGAGTTTTTTGGCATATAATTTTTCGATTATTGAGGCGATGATTTCAGGAGATTTTTGAATGGCAAAACCTTTATTGGATGGATTGGCGGATTTAGAAAGGGTCAGGATTAGCTAAAGTAATTTTGAAATAAAAACAGAATGGTTATTAAACAAATTTCAAGTAAATCAAGTATCACAAATTTAAAATCTAAATTAGTGATATGTAATTGATCCTTAATTTAGGACTTATGGGACCATATGGCCATCTCAAAAATCAAGTCCTGTAAATTAGTGCCTGTCAATATTCTCCCTGGGACAAGGCTTCCGCCTTGCAGAGGAATTATTTCAATAGTACATATATTGTTAGTAAAATACAAGTATAATTATAAACGCGTTGAGAATTTATTTGAACTGGAGAGAATACATTTTTTTAAAAAGGCATCAAGTGCATTTGAATTAAGTAGTTTGAGCCATTATCAGAATAGTAGAAAGCTTCTAATGTTCGTTGATGTGGTTCTTGTTATGTATATTTGCAACTTTACATAGTTTCAAATCCCTGTGTGACTTCTGGAGAGGATTGAATCAAGTTATAATAAAAATACCAATGCCTTTCATTAATTTACTTATGATTATTACCACAAGTAATTATTCAAATGGGATTTTTAAGTAAAAGAGTTGGACTGATTGGGCTATCTATATCTTGTTCTATTGAATCTTTATGATTTGATAATATCACAATTGTATTAGAAAGTGATCAACTGCAGGACGTCAGCTTTTCCTTCTATCTTAAAAAATTTTTTATTGATAGCCTAATATACTAATATCAATAAATTTTTTTCTCTAGCAAATTAGTAAGCATGCTCTCAGAAATGAAATGTTCCTCACTTTAGGAAAAATTTTAATTTTTACTTAGGCTTAAAAAAATTTTGTTAAAAAACTAAACCTTAGAACGTCCAGGACTTAATAATGCCTGGTATAACTCGACTTAGACCTATTAATTATGCTTAAACATACTTGCATTGATTTTAAACAAGAGTTTCCCTTTTATCACACCGCTGAAACAACACACGCCACCTTTGTCCCTGGCTCAACACACTTCTGCTTTAGTATGGGGCAGCAGTGGATCACCCCTTAGCTTTCTCTGCCCTTATGAAAATGCATTAGGACTAGTTTAACCAGTCATATAATAAACTGCTATTATGTCCTTCTGAGGGACTTAATGCTCACCTCACATTCACCCACCTGATTTGTCCTCACCCTCTCGACCTCCCTTGTTCCAAAGTTTGATTTTGCCTCCAAGTTGACTATAGGAGATTATTCATGTAGTCTGACAAGGCAATAATTAAGCTTGATACCTCCACTTTTGAACTAGTTGGCTTCATCAACTTTTGTCTTATTAGGGCTATTTTGACATTGATTCCCCTCTTAAGAGGATGCTGCAGCGTCAGAAACCAAAAGTTTCTATAAAGATACTACAGTTCCATTTTTTACTCATCTTGCTACCACCCCTCAATGATGGTGAGTTTCATCAACCTAACATCTAACCTCCCACCCTAGGTGTTGTATAAGGAGCCATTATTGAGACTCTCAGCCAATTACTTGAACCCCATCCTCCATCTCACTGTCTCTAGAAGCACCGAGCGCTTTGCAGATCCCCATTCTACTGTTAATATTGCCCCTCTCCACTCAAATATTGCCAAAATATACCCCTGTTGTCCCACATTGCATCAGCGCCCAACTATTTATTCTGGACGCAAGTCAACATTAGATGCTAAATTTGCCTTGTTTGTTTGAACTTTGGACCACTCCAAAACATTATATCAGATTACTGATGTAAATATCTTCAACACTACTCTGATACTAAAACCACTCTGTCAGAATATACCAGAGTTGCCTTACTGCCAGTACCTCCACTGATTGTTCAGTCATCATGACAGCGCCCCATGATCCTTTTTCCAATATTCTCAAACATCCTCAATTATCAGTTCACCAGCAAGCCAACCATGCGGAGCCTTGGACCACCATTCATTTCCAAGCACCTTTCTATTTGGCCAAATATCCTCGCCCTTATGACAATGCCCATCCAATTTAACAAAGGTTATGGACCTTATTGGCTGAGTTTTTCAAGTCAGGGGATCACATTGTACAGTCCAACCTTCACATCTAGTGGTTTTGGAACTCTTATTATAACTCCCAAATTCTCCCTCATTTTTTGTCCCACAAATGAACACCGCACCATTATGATCTGATCATCAGCTTGCTTTTAAAGTAGGTGCCTCACTCAGCTGTTGTTCTCACTGCAAAACTGCAGTTAAGTCTTTTGTGATTCTTGTAGAAAGTCTAGCTCCTCCCAATATCCCAGAAAGGTTTATTCATTTAAGTAAGTAGCATCTCTCCAATTTTAAAAAAAGCACACAGAAAGAAATCCTGAATGACATAGAGGTCTCATTTCGCCAAATTCTTTTGTTCTTGAATATATTACCTAAATATATCTCCGTTGGTCGCTGAGGGTGAACTTGAGGAAATTAACTCATCAAGCTTTTTGAAAATGATCATTATTATCAAGATCCTGTAATCTCAGAAGATTTGATCTCTCAGAGATTGAAAAGATCATATCATAGGCGAGTCTCTACAAAACAAATAAATATTAAGTCTTTTTGATAATAAAATTTATGAAGATTTGCAAGCGGATATTTATTATTTTTTCATTTCTTTTTATTCAGGAATCTCCACATAAAGTAGCATATGAGAATATATGGCTTTTTTGAAGTGTAATTTAAAATAACAAAAAGTGGCGATCACTACAGGGGTTAATCTGAGTTATGAACCAAAGAAAACGTAAATCACAATGAAGGTTCTCCTTTTCCACCCAAAATGTCTCAGTACCATGAACAGGGTAGTATTTAGCATTAAGTTCGTTCCACTAGGACCAAAATTCCCATAGCGCCGTCAATGTTATAATTTCGTGCCAATTGAGATCTTAATTGTCCCAACTTAAATATTATTGCAAATTCTAAATGCAGTCTGAAGCTTTGCAAGACACCATCCAGCAATTACTTGATGGGGTCCTTTTTCCCAGAGTCCATTCTACTCGGTCTCAGGCCAGTGCTGTGCCCTCCACAATGAGGTACTTATGCCAAACCTCTCAATTGCCAGGAGTTAGTACTAAGCCATATTTACGCCAGTTTGTGCACCCCGCGTTGTACCTCTTATTGCAATTAGTTGAATCCATCATCAGGAAATACTTAACTTATTGGAAGGGCTTCAATCTTTTAATGATTATGTCTCTGAGTTCTTTAATTCTGTTTCCAAATTTAGTCAAGAAAATTGAAACGCAGTTATTAGAAATTATAATCTTCTTAATGATTACAGCAGCAAATCACTCAGCTTGATCACAACATATCTAACTTCATCAACACTCAGTTGGTGGAAAAAATTTAATAAATCAATTATTAAGTGGAGAGATAATCTTACCCACCGCTCTAGCCAAAGTCAGTTGTTGGACGAGAAAATGAGACATTGGCTCTTTTAATTGGAGCGATATTATCTAAATTTCAAATTTGAGTCAGCCTATTGGAAAAACCCTGGAACTAAGGGTCCACTAGGGGTTTAAGTCCTCCCTGTCAAGTGGGTCTCCTAGGACCTAACGGGCAATGGGATATGGGACTTAGAGGGCTAATTGGACCATCTGGATTAGTTGGACCACCTGACTCATGTGGACGTCCCAGACCCTCTGGTGCCATTGGCCTCCCAATCCTCCTGGGCCTTTAAGGCTACTCCAACACTCTAGCTCCATAGGCTCTGATTATCCATCTGAGACTAATACTAGTATGCTCTCTGACATGATCAAACAGTTGCAAGTGCAATCTTATAAAGTAGCCCAGGAGCGTAACTTGTTGCCAGATGGGACACCAAACAACCCCCTCTTGTCACTTCAGTACTTATCCAATGAGCAAATACCTGGGCAATGGGCTAAAAATACTGATATCTTGCTACATGCGTGTCAATCTAAGGGGAATATGATCCAAACCTTGATTGATTCCTTGGATCTTAAATACCATGCGCAGCAGGAACAAATCCTAAAATTAACCAGAAGATAAGATGAAAAATTAGGACATAAGAGTTAAATCATCATATTAACTAAATTCACACTGAGGCCGCCGACTTGCACCTGCAATATTCTTCCCAAGCCTTTAACTCTAACTCTTACGCCTCCACCCAACCAGAGCAACCTGGGGTTCATTTCTTAACGAATGAAGATTATATTAGTTTCAAAATGATATTCAAAGATAAGTATTCTCTTAAGGGAAGGGAAAATATTTCTTTTCTTTACTTATATGAGAAGTCTCTGAGGGAGGCAATGAACCTTCATAAGTTTAATTATTTGCCAATTGTCTTACTTGCTTGCCACATGATATTATGGTTCCCCATTTGATGGCTTGCATTAGTTGGTCTCAAATCAAAGAGGTTTTGCTAAAGGAATTTAGGAGTGCGCAGACCTTATCCTCTAAAAACAGCTTTTATGAAAATACAGCCCCTTCAAAATGAGACTATAAAGACTTTGTGCACCAGTTCTATTGGTAGGCTCAGACTTTGGTAGCCTGCGGTCGGTTAAACTTATTGATGTTAATTACTATCATCATGTTCACTTTCTCTTCTCAAATGGAGTTGCAAGTCTACTTTAGTAATGTAAAAAAGAACTTCTGAATTTTCTTGGACACCAAGGAGGCTTTGTTGGAGTTACCCCCTCAACTTACCAAAAACACACAAATCTTTGACTCTCCAAAACTGAGTCGTCCTTAAGTGTATGCAGTATCTGAAAATGCTCATGCTATTCAATGTAACTATTACACTAACTCTCTCATACTAAAGGCTGATGTTAAAAGAAGAAAGCGGATGAAAAGAAAATGGAAGACAAGTCCAATTATGTTATCATCTTGATAGTGATTTGGGTATAAACCAGGGTGACCATATCTTTGCAGAATATAATAAAGATGAACATGCTCTTCTTATTGCTTTTCATCATTGTTGGCGCTACCTTCTAAAATTATATTTGTGATTACTCTTATTGATCTCTGAGTGAACAGGTCAATGCTAAAGCAATCATGGTACTGGCTCTCCCATGAATTTAGTCTCATAGCTGACCAATCAGATCAAACTTATGCCTGAAATTTCTCATTTTTAGGAGTATTGAACTACAGGACCCCAAATTATGAGGTCAATTGGTGATTTAAATCACGTCTTTTGAAGATTGGAAAGTTAACTTTTATGGTACATGCTATTATATTGAATAATTCTGGTTATGACCTCCTTTTGGTGAATCAAAATTTTACAGGAATTTGATGGGATCATTAATTACCAAAACTATTCTCTATCCCTTTTGGGGTATTGAGTCACATTACTTTTACCTGAACATGCCTTATTGAACATGCCAAGCGTCGTGTTTAGCTATGGGAAGGGAAAAATAGGTCCTATTCTATCCAATATCATGTTGAAGGACATTGAGTGCAATTACCCCCAAAATGGCTGACATCAAATAGGGTTTGCCTATTTTCTTCACTAATGCCTTCATTATTCCTCTGAAATCTCGGGCTATTGTTGACACTTTTACATTTTGCTATTCCCAAGGGTTATTTATTGCAAATCCAGGGCTTTTAAAACCATTTTGTTAAAGAGATTTTGTTTTGACTAGGGGTGTTACACTATGCCTATTTATAAGAATTACTTGTCTTACTGGCGAATCTAACTAATGAGCAGAAAAACTTTGGATCAAACAACTCTGATAGCCTATGTTACACTATTGCCCCTTTCTAGGCTTTATGACGCAAAAACTTTTTGGGAGTTTACAAGATTTTTGGATTGGAACCCATTCAGAAAAATTCATATCGTGGGTCCTGATATTGAAAACATCTTACTACAGAAACAAAATACTAGTGAATCAACCACTAGAGGAATATTCAGATATTTTCACTAAGCACACCTAAGATTTAAGTAAGATGAAAGGAGTGACACAAGTCATCGAAACTGGGGAGCATCCTCCCATTAGGGCTAAGCCTTATCATAAGTCAAAGGTTGAGGAGGCGCAGGTCACCAAGGAATTGAATCAATTATTGGAAGCTGGATTATTGAAACCCTCTAATAGCCCTTGGGCTCACCATTGCTATTGGTGAAGAAGAAAGGTAGCTTCAATAGATGGTTATGGATTATTGTAGGTTAAATGCAATTACTTGTCAAGACAGCTTTATTACCAGGGATTAACTATTCCCTCTATTTTCTTTCCGGCTCTACCTACTTTTCTACGATGGATTAAGCCAGTAATTACTGGAAGATCAAGTTAGCTCCAGAAGACCGGTCCAAATGTTATCTGATTTCTAGTGAGGGCTTGTATGAACCAACCTGTATGTCTCAGGGGTTGAGCAATGCTCCTGCCACTTTTCAGAGGGCCATGGATGGAATGCTCTGAGACTTAAAAATGATCTGTGTCCTGATAAATTTAGATGAATCATGTCTTTGAAGACTTTTACTGAGCATTTGGACCACATATGAGAAGCTTTAAGATGAATTAGGGGTTCTTCATTAAAGCCTAAACCTTCCAAATGTTCCATATTACAGAATGAAATTAAGCTTTTAAGTCACAAGGATTTAACTAAATGAACTTAAATTCTTCTGGACAGATTTGAGGACATTAGTCAAATGTCTCCTCTGGCCTCTTTTCATGATATACAGGCCTTCTTAGGTATGGTCAGATAGATTCCCAGTTTATACCTATATTTGCCGATTTTGCTGAACTTCTATTCCATATGTTACAAAAAGGTGTATCCTTTGAGTAAGCTCTGCTCAAGAGCAATCTTAGATTTCTCTCAGATTTGCTTTAACCAGAAACTTCTGTTTTAATTCACCCATAGTTTGATAAGCCTTTTATTATGCATATGGACATGACTAGTTTTGCTATTAGAGCTATCCTATCTCAATACACAAGGATCAAATTGACCAATCTGTGGCCTACTAGAGAAAACCCTTATCCAGCTGAGCGGAATTACAGTGTAACCAAATTTGAGTGTTTATCTGTAATTATAGCATTTATTCACTTCTGACCCTTCTTATATGGCAATCATTTTTCTGTCGTTAATGACCATTCTTCACTGCGTTGGTTGCAAAATAAGAAGGATCTGGATGGAAGGCTAGCTTGTTGTTCCTTACAATTGCAAAATTATATTTTTTCGATTGTCATTGTTCAGTTAATAAACATCAAAATACCAATGGCCTATCTTGGTTACCTAATTTTATTTTGGATCCCAAGAAGGAGGAAAGATTATATGAACTAATTTGAGGCCTGAGATGAGGGATAAAGAATCTGAAGAAAAACGAGCCTTTCTTAAGACCATTACTAAGGACACTAGATACAGAAGGGGTCTTTGTAAAAGAAGGTTAACTCCAAATGGTTACACTTTTTACACCCAAGCTTGCGGTTTAATGCTATTATAGAGGGCACTTTCAGGTAGGTCATATTGGCTTAAAGAGAAATCAGGAGTTGTTAAAAACCAGATACTAGAATAACATGACCACCCAATGGTAGAGTATGGATTTGATGAACACTGCCTCCTGAATTTGATCCCAGTAGATGAAATTTAGGTAGGGGACAATTATGACTGTGTTGGTGTTGCGTACCAATGCCCTGAACTGAGATAGCAAATAGAGAGGCGGTCCATGGAGTTTCTGGCCTATCATATGCCATGCGTGGAGGTTTTCCAAGTTTTATTTTCCTTTCCAATTCATTTGATTCCCATAATTGGTGTGTTATCATACTTGGTTGGCCCACCTCAAATAAAATTTAAAAATAAAAATTAGACATAACATGACTGCTTTAATTAAAAAACTCTTGATGCATGCCTCATCTGTAAAAGCCATGGTGTCTATAACCCAATTTATTAACATCATGTGACCCACCATCTAAGGCTTTCAAAATGATAAGTATCGATGTGTTAGGACACTTTCCTCAGGGTTTTCATGGCCTCAAGTACATTGTTATAGCCGTTGACCATTTTACTAATTAAGAAAGGCCATCTAAATTGCTACTCCCTCTGCCAAGACAACTTCATTGTTTATTTACTGCCAAATTATTACTCATTATGGGCTCCCTAGGGTCCTTATGTCAGCAATGAAACAAATTTCAATTTTTATCTTTTACAAGGGTTGTCAAAGTTATTTAATACTATTTAACCGTTTAATGCTCCTTATCACCCAACAACTAATATGCCATTAAGCAAGTCAACGGGAGTAAGTCTCCATTTTGAAAAGATGGCCTCCTCTGATCCAGATTGGTGGAACTTCTATTCACCTAGTGCTCTGTTCGCCTAACTAATCAGTTACCATCATAATATCAAACTATTGCATTATAAGTGTATTTCTGTGCGAGATCATTAAGTTCCCTTGAGTGTTCAGATGATACAAGATGATAGTGTTCCATAGGACTCTGATTTGGTTATGAGAAATCTGGCTGATGAAATTATTCACCTCTAAGCTCAAGCCATGGAGTCAATTGAAACGACTACCAAGAAGGAGACCCTAAGGAGTAACCATCATAAGCACGCTTTACCTGAGTATCAGATTGGCGATTAAGTGACGTAATACCACTCTCCTTATGGATGAAATGAGAAGTTAGAATCTGATTGTCTAGTACATATTGAGTCATTTTCATTAAAGGGCTCAAGTACTCTAATTCACATGTTGACACAGGTATAATTGAAGTCATGTACATCTAAGATTATAAGAACTCATCCTCCTCTAAGATAAAATCTTGGGGAAAGTGCTGGGAGTTTGCCAAATTATTCTGTTTCCAAATCTGTTACTCTAAATATTCCTCTGCTGGTCACTGAGGGGGAACTTGGTAAAACTGATCTTATCAAGTTTTATAAAAACGTTCATATTACCCTGATCTTATAATTTCAGAAGATTTGATCTCTCAGAGATTAGTAAGTCTTATCAAAGGCGAGCCTCTTCAATACCTATAATATAAAGTCTTTTCCAAATTATAAAAAATTATGTCTATTCATGAGCAGATACTTTATATTAATTTTCAATTCTTTATTTTGGAGATTCCACCAAATTAACTTTATGAGAATACTTGCCATTTTTCAGGTGTAATTCAAACTTTGAAAATGTGGAACATATCTTAATGCTCAAAATTATCTGCACAGTTATTGCCATCTTTATTAAGCTCCCTAACGCCCATATCCAAGGTGAGCACAATTTTGAGAACTATTTTGGTTCCCTTATTGTAGATCATGACCTTTACCCTGAATCTCCCTTGAGTGATATTGAGCCTCATATTGATAATGCCCATAAACCCTTTCTTTCCACCTTGACATGCACCTTGCTTCAGGATGACTTAGCTGGAGAATTTCACATGATCCCTTTATCAACCTCCACCATAGCCAGCTAGTAGTTCACTGTTGCC
This sequence comes from Massospora cicadina, assembly GCA_022478985.1. Lineage (NCBI taxonomy): Eukaryota > Fungi > Entomophthoromycota > Entomophthoromycetes > Entomophthorales > Entomophthoraceae > Massospora > Massospora cicadina. Next base: position 98,015 of record JAKSZP010006828.1, on the reverse strand, counting down.
AGCCTGTTGGTTCTAGGTTTGTTTGGTTTTTGTGCCAAACTTGCTCACTTTAGCTCTTTAGTCCCTCTTACATTTTATCTTATATTCTTTTGGTAATGTCTGCCTTTGGTTGGCTTATCTCTTATAAATGAAAACAATATGGACCACAGATTGACACAAACTATACTTATAGATATCTTAGCACTGATGAGGCAAGATTATTAGATAAATGGACCTGGAAGAGAGCAGTTTCTAAGGCTAATTGCTTCTTAGCTGATAACATGTGTTTTTGTTTAAGGTATTAGTTTAAAGAGGATGGTAGGATAATTTATATTGGATATAACATACAAATGTAAAGGAGTTTCCTTGGTTAGCTTATGTTATAAAGAAAGTAGCCTGATAAAATTTATGTTAAGGGTTGTAAAAATAATTCAAAGAATTTCTGATGTATAGGTCAAAACGGGAAATTAAATTATTGGTACTAAATAGTTTTTTAGACAATAAGATCTCAACTTAAAGAATATATTTATTAATTAGTTAATTATTATATAACTCTTGCGGAATCAAACCACTGACCTTCCCCTTACTAGGGGGACGCTCTGACAAATGAGCCATATTATTTTATTAAAAAGATACAGCAGTAGCAGGTACCACCCTGCATGCCAACCACCCAAATCTTCTACATAACTTCATATCAATAATTAATTAATTAATGATATGAGGGGATGGAGGAAATTATAATCGCCCTACCAAGGACAGATTTTGAACCTGTTAAAGCATTTTTACCTCACCATAGCTTGCGGTTACAATTTTTTAAATCTTCATACTTTATTTAAGAAATATTAAAGGAACTAAGAGGGGAGGGCAGAACAGGAGAATCAGCTGAAGATAAAAGACTGTGAATTTAGGCCACTATGGACCTAGCACTTCTGACCAGTGCTGACACTGATCACCATCACTAGCCACGGTTTTAGCATGGTTAGGCTTAGAGGACAAAATTTTTTGATCAATTTGTTGCTTTGTTACATGCAATGAGTGATCTAGCAGGAAAAGGCAAACATGCGGCTTTGTAAAAGCCAGGGATTAGGTGCAAGAATTTCGTGATCTGTGAGATCTGATTGGAGATAATTCAAATAGTCTTCAACACCAAACCTTTGTGATGAGGGCGCTCATGGGCCAAACTCTTGGCAACAAGAGCTGAGTTTATCACCCATACATATAAATGTAGATGAAGGCTTGTAGTTTGATTGGGGATAATTGCAGGGTTTTCACAGAAAAAGGTCCAGTGATGGATGCATTTCTATCAGCAATTGTTTGTCCAACAGGATGTAGCACATTGTAGACCAATATTTTTGAACAAAGCGCATTATAATATCAGTGAGTTATATCAGCTTACAGCATGGCGCATACAGGGCACTCCTTGTGTGGGTAATCTGGTCCACTGTGTTTACCAGATGCAAACGTGTGGTGAAGGATCTGCCAGTTTACCAACCTTTTCTTGGTCATTAACAGTCAGGAGTTCAGGCCTGAGATCAACTCCTTCATTTGGAAGTTGGTGTTATGACTTTCAGTTGCCCAGTCATTCAAGATTTGTGGTTAAGAAGGCTTGTAATTACAGGTGTGCGCAACTACACCCAGTTGACAATTGGCCAAAGAGGCATGTTATTAATTAGGCTACTAGAAATATATCAATAATTTTATAGATGATGAGTACTATAAATGCTTGAATGGTTAGAATAGAGCAGGATGTACAACCATAGTTTGGATTAAAGCATTAGATCTGCGTTTCCAATGCCGTCAAGCACTATTCTGAAAAATTATTTGTTAATCAATTTATAAATCCCAAAATGGATAGCTTAATGTCAATGACTGGGAAAGATAGGGTTATAGGGGCCTTATGAATTTTTCACTGATATAAAAATTAGGTTAATTTTCACTTAATCTTATTGGTTAGTGGATTGATAGGGAGACAGTCGATTCTCATTTCAATGGATCACAGATATGGCATGGTCAATAAAGATTGTTTGATGCTTTAAGACTTTCTAAAAAGGATTCTAGAAAATAGAAGAGATAGTCCACTGAGTCAAAATCAAAAAACTTTATACTAACTTTTGGCTGTATTTGGAGCAAATTAAGGTAAAAAACTTTTGTTTTAACGTTACCTATACTATGGTAAATTTTTGAATGATTAAGTTTAGGTATATAATAAGGAAAAATCACATTGATTTGATAGCTCAGAGCCACCTTTTGACTAATTTAAATATATTAAAATCCTGATTACTAATAATATAAGATCATAATAGCTTAAGTATATCACAGTCAATTTCTATAAATCAATGTTGCAAAAGGAGTTGTTTTGGCTTTCAACAAAAAAGTAAAGCAAAGTTTTTATCTTTAAATGATCTTTGAATTCCTTTTAGCACTGAAAATACCTATACACTAAAGTTTTTATATGTTTAATATAATAACGTGACCTAAATAAGTTTACTAATTATCCTGGTACTTTTTGTCACATATCTCCTTATTTAAAACAATTTAACATATAATCATCCTTACCAAGAAAAATACCAAACTTTTAACTTCTTGATATGAACTAGCACATGTCATTGTATATAAAGAAGCTATATTTCCAATTGCTTTCCTAAGATAGCTAGGATCTCCTGAAACAAACATCTCTGAGACCTGTAAACTTTCTCTTTGTTAAACCAACATCTGTACAAAGATTCTATGTACCTTATAATAGAATGAAAGACAGTTTTGAAAAGATGTTGTCTAACATAATCAGGTGATTTTTATCTAAGAAAAACCCATAAAAGCACAAATTTATTTTATGTAGTATATTTTTTAGGTCAAATATACTTATATATTTGAAAATCACATCACTATTAACTTAATTAAATATCAATGTGACATGATTTTTTTTCTTTCAATATAAGTAAGTTATTATGACAAATTTTAGAGTTGACATATTACCCATTAGTGATATATTAATGCAAAAGTTATAATAATGCAACATTTATCAGTAATAACAATCAAAAATTTATTCCTACTACCTCAAGGTAGTACTAAGTTTATGTCTTTTAATAAAAAATTAATATTAGTAGTTAAACTATAGACCCTTATTGACTTAGGTAATAGCATAATGAACAATACTATTAATAGTTTAAATATTAATAAGATAAAGATGTATTGTTTTATTGGTACCTGCAGACAAAAAACTTAAACTTAATTAGCCATGGCAATTCCGATATAGTTATGCAAGAGTAACCCATAAACTTCAGATTACATAGACTATCATTTTTCTATATAGCAATGAAATTATCTAATATTCAAGAGATGATATAAAACAAAAAAGCTTTTCCCCTTTCTAAAATTCAGAAAGAACTGTCATAATGACCTTAAATATTATTGACAGGATATACATTTTAATTAACCTACGCCAAAATGCTATGTATAATAGAACACCTGCTTAGATGTTTTTTCATCACTCAGATTTAGTTTAAGGTCTCTTTCATCTTTATCTTTTGCTTTACCACATCCTACTAGTTCTTAGTCAACCCACCTTATTTATTTTATTTAACTGAGGTAACCCAAAAAGGAGATGGACATTACCAAAACTAAAGCCTAAAATAAATCCTCTCCAAATAAAATTAACAAACTGCCCAAAATGAGCAGATGACAAACATAATGTGAACTCAACCAACCAGTTGGACAGCGGGAACTGCGTATCCCATCATGGTGGAAGGGGGGGGATCAGAGGGCTCATCCTCAGCAGCATCTTCATCCCAAAGCAGGGCATGGGATACAGTGGTGAGCAGGGGCGTCGGGAAGTCGTCAGGATTTAGAGGTATTTAATGATGATTGTTGTTTTAGGAATACAGCCGTTATACATAAAAGTTCTGATGTAATTTGACAAAACTAGTTCAGCTTTCATGCGTGTGTTGGGTAGTTTTTTGAATGTGGTAATATTGATGCGGGTAATATTTCTTTTAGGATTCCACACTACCTCTGCCACGTGTTGGATGGCGTCATTGGAAGCTTTGTGGGCTTCAATCAACATTTTTTTGCCTTATTGGCTTTGGAGGGAATACTGGGAGGAGGAATTCCTCCTGCGAGCATCACCACTGATTTGGCAGCAGCTTTGCGGAGAGGATGACAATATGGCTTAGCCATTACTTCAACAGCAAGCTGGTGGTGGCCTCAGAACGTTTTGGCGTTTTCTGAGGGGTGTATGTTCGAAATGGGTAGCTTAGTATCTTGGTCAATATACACAAACTGCTCAATTTGTATATTGCGGTCTTCAATTATATGCCAGGGCTCATCAATTTCAGCCAACAGATCCCAAGGATTTTAGTTGAATTAAATTGTGGAGTTGGCATATTCCTGAGGTTTGGTTGGTTAATTGGAGGATGCATGATTGAACTGGGGTACAATACTGAGCTTGATTGGATGGAGCGTTTATGGCATTGGAGTGAGGAGGAGGCTTATTGGTGGCTGTTGGCAAAGCTGCAGCAACATGCTTTGGGGGAAGGGGAGGTAGGATAGTACCCCATACAAAAGCTGGCGCAGGGTGGGCAGTGGATTGGAGGCTGGTGGACAAGAGATCAGCGTTGTCAGAGGCAGCTAGGGCTGGGCACTTGCGTTTTGAGTGGTCCAACTCAGGACAGGATGGACAGATCATATGTCTGCCCTCATTGCAGGCCTAGAACAGATGGTCAGGGGCAGAGAGGATAACATTGTGAAGGGGAATTGACAGGAAAATTTATTTATTTCAGGGCTGATCATGCCATATGCCTAAGGCTCAGCGAAGCATGTGTCCCATTTGGGACCACAAAGTGCAAGTTGGGGTTTGTGCCATAGGCTTCCAAACCTTTCATCAACTCCTGGTGGAGCACTTCAGGGGGAAGGTGGGTGGGCAAACCACCAAACTGAACCACCAAAGTGGCTTCACTGGAAGCAGGGTCCAGATTGTGGGGAGAGGGGTACCATGGAAAACCAGGAGCACAGTTTCTGCAGTGGTGGCATCAGCTTCACATTTGAATCCAAGATCAAAATACCCCTTATAGGGGTGAAAGTCAATGAAATTGGTGGAATGCATCAACGCCTAGCCATTTTGATAATGGCTTGGTCATGGTAGGGGAAAAGTTTCCCATAGTTGACCCTAAGGCTGAAATGCATGTTGCTCTGGGGGAGCACCAGGGGGCAGCGGGACACCACTTGGGGTTGAGCAAGGTGGATGTCAAGATAATTGGGAGGAACAAATCATCCCAGGGGTTTGGTATGACTAGTGAGCCAATCTGAGCGTGTTTTCCTGTCAGACTGAAAATGGCGGGGGCTTTTTGCTGCTGCCCAACACTGGGGCAGCTGGCGGGAATCTGAGGACATCAGAGAAAAACTACAGCGGTCAATCAAGATTTACTTTTTTATTCATATAATTTTCTTAGAAAATTATGCCGAGTGGAAAGAGTCAAACCACCTTATTTAAAATTTAAAACTTACTGATGTGCAGTTCTGTTTTTAATATTAGTTTGGGTAATGTAAACAATGGGGCTATAGATGTGCACAATAGTGACAAAGTAAACTCTTTATGACAATGTTGAAAAACATAATTAGAAAACTATGACTTTGCGTCCAGATATGATATTGTCAAGTATCTAATATTGGTTTGATATTACAAGATAGTAGAGTAACTTATTTTAGCTAATTTTATTCTTGAAGGTTTCATACACCATCATAAATAGCTTAGAATACAATATTAAAATATAGTTGAATGTTTCAGGTCTCAATTTACTGTTTGAGCAAGATATAATCATTATTAATGTGTCTTTTCCGTTCTATAAGAACCATTTAGTTATTATATTTACTTTATCTTATACATGAGCTTGACCCCTTATTCTGCCCATGTAAAGAATGTAAAATAGTATTTACTTTTCATATCAAATGTTATTTTTAATAAATCTAGTAAAAGATTTAATCTTAGGATTCTTATTTTATAACTAAGATATATGGGAACGTTTTAATGAACCTTACAATGAGTCATAAAAATGTAATTGAGGACATAATGTTATAAATCATCAGCTACTAGAAGCTAGTTCTTTTTAAGGGTTGAGATAGAGTTCTTTGCTTATTATATAAAATAAGCTTAATAGATGGTAATCTTTGTAAGGTGACTCGGCTTTCTTTTTGATTAGATTAATCTTTCTTGTCTTTATGGTGCTACAGTAACTGCTCTATGATTTTTTGATCAAAATAATGCCATCTTAGTTTACTTTGTAACGAATAAACCCAATAAATTGAGTTTATATATAAGAAGTAGATACTGAAGTGCTCCAGCTCAAATAACTTGAAATTATGTGCTAAATACAAGTGTCTTTTATAGGAAAGATTCTTATGCCATATGCACCTTTTTTCATGATTAGATTTTTTTGTAAAATTTTCAGTAAAAGACAACACAACTTTGAGCACTTACCTTTTTTTTAGTACTAGAGCACTTACCTTTTGACCCTTGCAAAGTTTACCTATTGTGTATAATGCCAGAACTTTTGGTTATGTCATATAGTTCATCAGACTAAGTAGTTTTTAATCTGATGGCGCAATAGCAAATTTGCTAGCCATATGATATAATTTCCCTTTAATAAAAATATCATTGATCACCAGTATATAAGCTTACTTAAAACTAATAATATCCTCAGCTTAATTATCTAACAGTTTTCTCATGTTGTGCAGGGTTTTTTAGATACAATGTTGTCATTTAATATCAGGTTTTTCCTCAAATGGATTTTCCAAACCCATCCCTGTACTAAACCAACATTATAGGATTTAGCACATCACTCTAAGATAGTACTTCGCCACACCGCTAATATACCTGTCAGAAGTCTGGCACGACTCCAAGGCGTTTGTTTGCACTTAAAACTGCTATCCTGCCCTCAGATGAGCCGCATGCATCTATAACGCAGCCCCCCTATAATGCCCCTCAACGCGCGCCCTTCTATTGTTCCTCCCTTTTAATCCATCATGCCAATGCCTGTCGCCAGAAAAGAATGCTCTTAGATGGCCGCCAAGCCAGTATCTCTGAGGACTGCCAGAGGCAAAGATCCCTGGTAATGGGCCTGTACAAATGTGAATACAGTTTTGTTTGTACCCCTCTCCTAACTGCTCCACTGCTTCCTACTGGTGCCTCCACATTACTTGGGGGTAATGTCATGACCTAACAAACTTCAATCGTAGAATTTTCGTTAAAAAGTGACTCTACCTTGAGCACTTGCTTTATAATCCCAGTATAACACCTACTCAGATATAATCTCAGATCTTTTTGATTATGCCAAATAGTTACCATATTGTAAAAAATTTCATTTGATGCAATATTGAAATCCGCTGACCCTCTGATATTTTCCCCAATTGTAGAAACAATTTCTAAGACTTTATTTAAATAAGCTTCCATCATAATTAAATGAACCCTTTTGATTATCTATCAGGTTTTTTAGCTTGCTTGGGAATTTTTAATCTAAAAGTTTCGTCATCTTAAACTTTGGTCTGCTTTCATCAGCTCCATCATGCCTGACCCAGTATAGGGATGATGTAGTGGGCTTTGCCTGTTATACCCTCACCCACTTTACCCCTCATTGGACATCCACATAATAATTGGCTATGAGCAGGACCTTCAGGGTATACTCTTTGTACAGGAGTCATCCTCTATAAATTAGCTCTGCTACTTCTTTGATATCCTTAAAACATCCTGGTATAATCATAAACTTAATCATTCATAATTGATAAATTCTAATTTATGTGTTTTGTAAGTAAGTATATATCATTGTTGCTTAGCATAGATTTACAAGAATGCTCCAGCGCTATAATAATGTCCAATAATTAGATAGTTTTGATTGGCCATTTAGTAGTAAAGGATAAAATGATTTTTATATCTAATTTTGTTCAATACTCATTTATTAGGCCCTAAGGTCATTCTTTAATTCAAGGCAATAAGATTCTTCAGAGTGCATTTAAAATACTTTCTTTATTACTATGAATGATGAATATAAAGGAGCCCAGCACCGCCAGTTTCTTGCAGTTGTATATGAGAGGACATAGCATTAGTCAAAAGATAAAATTTATAATTTGAATTCCGTTAATTAGGCGCGTGGCTTAAGCAACTAAAACATATCATAGTATCATAGTATAAGTTACCTTCATATTAAATACAGCCACCTAGTCTTTCAACACTTTTAAACTTTGACTGGATTATTAGTGAAACTATTTCTTATTTTCATCTTAGTAGATAGAACTATTCAAAATTATCTAAGTATAAGCACTTCAAAATCAGTACTGACTAAAAATAGTATATTTTTATATCATTCAAGAAGTTTAACTCATCAAACAATGATGAATAGTGGCCTTCAGCCCGATCTATTAACTACTGATATACCTAATGGAAGTATAAAGCTTATTTTTTCTTTTATTCCTTATAAGCTAATGTTTTGCCTCTCCCTTTCAAAGAGTAAATACTGGATTTACCCAACAAGTATGATGAGGTGATGGGTTCTGAACTCATATAGAAACCTCAGTAATAACTTCTGTACATTTAAATTACTTACATGTTATTATCATATTTTCTCATATTATCATATTTGCATTATAATCTTTTAGTTTTACTTAAATCTTTTTAAAACATTTTTATCATCATCATCACCATAAATGCTTACTTTATGGATTTGGTAATTCATGTGAACCAAAAACCATTGCCCACTACTTTTTAGTCCTTGATTAATTTCTTTTTAAACATTTTTTTATTTTATTAAAGATTTAATAGTCATATAAATACTAAAACAGAATAAATTTTGATAATTATATTTTAATTTGGCCCCTCAACTGAAAGGTTTTTACAATCTTTTATACATAGAGCTTTGCAACCATGTCAATCCCTTTTGCGTCATCAATATTCTTAAAGCCTAATAATCACATGCTCATTAGTAGTTAAAACTAAATGTAAATTATTAATATCGTTTTGGTAGTCTTAATCCATGATGTCAACGCCAATCCGCCTAGGCTGTTTTAATATGGTGGGACAAGGTTTTTGACACAATGGAAAATCACACTTCTATTATTCGCTTCCTTTCCCTCCTGCTAAAGTTTTGGTGGACTCAAGGCGTTGTACTACGCTTAGGGCACTTTAAAGAGAACTGGCCCTTTTGATTAAAACCCACAAATGACCTCTGATCTCAGGCGCCATGCCATTGTATCTTATAAAACCCTAGATTCGCCCTTGTGTTGTAGATTACGTTGAGTTGACTACTGTGTATGTTATTATATGTAGAGATACTTGTCTCAGAGTTCTGCGACATTGAACCCTGAGGATTTCCTGAAATAGTCAGTTCAGAGACGCTGAGTATCACGTAATTGGGTGTTCTATTGATAATCTGTTCTTAACTCTGGGCACAGCACTCTAGAAGTTTCAATAGGCGGTGATAAAGTGGCCATATGTACTGACATGTCCATAAAGACCTATTTAGACATCATTGCTGTGTTCTGTAATTTTGTATTTTCAATAATTAAGGACATAATTATCAAAAAATTTGTTTTAGTTACTATAAATTCTGCCATCATCCAGATCCTTAAGTTTTTTCCACATTCTTCTTTTAAGCCTTACGGCCTTAATTCTCCAATATGATTATAAAACTTCCTCTTGTTGTGCGTAAACAAAAAGTGTGAACCCAAATTATCTTGAGACTGATTAAACAGATTATTTAGATCATAAAAACGTCAGATAGTCGGGTTGGGACCATCTAGTACTAAAAAAACGTCAGATAGTATATAATAGGCACCATATGTCATTCACATCATGAGCGCCAATTTTGTAAATCTCATAAACTATGGAAGACTGGTTTTTGTAATGAAGGTTGATATTATGTTTTTATAACAAATGAAAATGTTAAGCTCAATTAATGATAATTTCTATAGACTGATTCTGGTATATTCAATTTTGATTAGTAAAAATATGTTTTATTGTGCTACAGCAAATGCTCTTTATTCCTTTTTTATGTATTAACAACATATACCACTATATTATAAGTAAAAGTCTAATATTTTAAATTTATATTTAATAGAAGTAAACTGAACTGCTCCAGCTAAATTAACCTTGTCATTCTATGGCAAATCAAGGGTAACTAATAGACTACTTCTTATGCCATCTGAAATTTCACCCATTTTACTCCTATTTGCACCTCAACATGACTAATGGCCCAGGAACAAACTTTCAGCTTATACTCTCTTCACAAGAGAAATCCTTATGAAATTAAGCTCTTCTATTATATCTTATGTGCTTTAATACATCCTTTAATAAGAAGTAATCAAGTTATTGGGGATAAACATATACCTGATTTTATTTTTTTGACATTTTAATAATCATTGCTGAAAAGTCATAAAAATATAAGAATAAGCTGACACTTCATTTGTACAACAAAACTTGACATCATTGATTGATTTTATAACAATCAATTTACTTCTAATTCTAAATAACACTTATTTATAGTACAAAAGGTTAAGGAGTGGTAGCATAGCGGGGTACTGACCCACTCTGGGTTGAGTTTTATTAAAATCAATTATAAACCAGCACAGCTAAAAAAACTTGGCGTGGTATATTTGTCCTAAGGTCAACCGGATTGTTTACTTTTTTATAGTACAACAAGTCAGATCTTATAAATCAAAGCAGTGTGGACTTCTTAGAGCACAATGCTGCCTCTTTTATGTTCCTGAAAGTATTATGAATTTAAAAAGTGCATTACATTCACTTTTGTGTAGAGAATATAAAGATCATAGCTTGATTCCATCCATTTTAGAAATGCCTTAAATCTAATTATGCAGTTACATGATTAAGAAAAATAAATACAACTAATAAAAACATATTATTAATTAATGTTATATCTGTTCATAAACCAGTTTTAACACTTACGTTTACAAAAAGCCCAAAGATACCAATAACGGCTTTAAACTAGACTTAATAGATAGTTGCTATCTAAATTTTACATATTTATAAGCTCTCTTTGATAGGTCTCAAGATACCTATAATGAATCAGCAAATTAGTCTGAAATTCATAAACATGTACTAATTGTGAGTAACGTTTCCTTCAAGTATAATAAATGAATTATCTTTAAAGTTTTTCAAATAATGGTTCATTAAAACAAAAGTGTTCTAGATAATTTTAAAAGAAAGGTGTAATTGACAATAATGTTATTTGTTATTTTGGTTTATAGGTTTTATTACACTGTTTGATAGCTATTTATAGCGTTTGGGAACAAATAAACTGATAATAAATGAAAGGTAAACGTGAATTAACTGAATGATACATCATGATCCTTTTTCCAGACTTGACAAACTTTTCCTTTAATGATATGTCAATAGTTATCTTTACCAGATGGATAGCTTACCAGGCCAGTTTTTACCACATTGTAGCGTAAAGATTCCTTAACAGTCAAAAAAACTAGCTATGGCTTTACATATGAGACCATAGATTCTCATAGGCCTCCATTTTTAATTATACTATATCCTTTAATAGTAAGTTAACCTAAAAAAGACTGATCATCACTAATGCAAAGGTCACAGTGGGTAGAGTATAACGTTTTTCAAAAAATGAAAATCTTAGATTAACTGTAAAGATCCAGGCTTGAACTAATGCTCGCTGGTGCTTTTGGCACGGGATTCAATAATTTAAATGAAGCAGAAGTAGTTAGACTATAACTGCTGTTAACTAAACATGGGACAATGTTAACACCGCTTATAATAAACTAGGAAAAATAAACTAAGAAAAATAAGAAGGTTTTTTGGTTATTTTTTTAGTGATTGTGATGGGTTGAAAAGAGATCCTTTTACTATGTCACTGCTTAGTATATAATGATTTGAAGTTTAAAGTGAGATGGATGATAAATTAAGTATAAGCTTTGAGTATCCAAATTAGGATCATAGGGTTTTAACCTATTGGATCAAAAAACTCGTTTCTAAAAAATAGAATGGCTAATGAAGGGTCAATAGTAGGTAAGACCAGTCCGTTCAGCAAGGATTATATATATTTGAATCAATCACCATGTGGTAAATTTTTTTATCTAGTGGGACCCCCTCTGAGGCTAAAAAGGGGGTGGTCCCCACGTATGTGGTTTAACTAAGTGGTTAATGGAATGAGAAGAACCTTGGATGGACTCCCATGATTCCGCTGCATGGTCATTATTAATTCTCAGCTTCAAGGCTCAATTCCGCTTAGTCAGTTAGCACAGGGTATTAGCCACTGAGCAACCAATTCAGATTATATGAGGATTGCTGACTTCCTAATAAAACTCAATAAACTATTTATGGAGCTATCGCCCCTTATTTTGACCTTTATTTAATATAAATTGCAGACTTATCTGCAATCACTTATCATGGTAAAAGACCTCTTTTACCATCCTCTGTGTGACTCTTTATATCTCAGTTCCCCAAGCCAGATGCATCCTCAGCTCAGTAGCCTTCTATTCCTCTTGCCTTTTTTAGATATTCTCAGTTATATTGAATATCAGCATAATTCCCCTTAGTTTGCCAAATGGTCATCATTATGATTGATTTTAATTTGTATACCCCTTTTTTGTAAATCTTGAGACTTGTCTTGATTCCCCCTCCAATCCGCCAGTAAGGGTAGCATATTCTCCAGTCATATCAACTTCCTGACATTAACCTCCCCTTTGACTGGATGATATGCTCTTACTGTTTATATGCTCAGAGGAACTTCACGTGAACTCAGTTGATAATCTGACCCCCGTGGGTTCCTTGATAGTTTAAACTTCCATGCCAATCTTCTTGATTATCTCAAATGGCCCGGCCCAGATGTTGGAGAGCTTGTTTTTTCACCCGAATCTGTGCTGGTCATGGAATAAAACATGATACCCACAGCAAACAGCGGAAGTCCACTCCATTTCTTCTGATCAGCTGCCTGATCATGAATCTTATTGGCCAAACTGGTGAAGTAGGCTTCCATTTGCAGCTTGATCAGTGTATCTGTAAGAGTCTTCAAATATCGCTGGGGATCCACACCGCCAGTGTCCTCTACACATGAATAAATCAATGCAGGCAGAGCCAGGTGTCGACCATACAGAAGTTGAAATGGGATCTTACCAGTGGATGAATGATAGCTGATACTATACATGAACACAGCAGTAGGCAGCAGGGTACTCCATTCAGAGGGCCAATCCTTTACCAATTTGTGGAGTATGTTTACTAAGGTTCTGTTGACCTGCTCCACCATCCCATTTGATTCCAGATGATAGGGGGTGGTCAAAACCCCGCGGATTGCCATCAACTCATTCAACAATGGCAGAATATGCAAAGTGAATCTGGTTCTGTTGTCCATCAGAATGAATTGCGGGCAGCCATGTCACTGTATAACGCACTCCATAGTAAACTTGGCGGTGGTGACCACGCCCAAGTCTCTAATAGCCCTGGCCTCCAACCATCAGATCAAATGATCGATGGCAACAATGATATACTTGGATAAATTGGCGCTAGTCAGCAGTGGTCCCACCACATTATTGGAAATGGTGTGCCAGGCAAACTGGGGTTTAACTATCTGGTATGTGGTTTTCTTGTGGAAAGGATTTTCCACTTGACCCTGGTGGCAACAACTAACCATTCCCAAGAAATCATAATGCATTCTTTCCCAGTGGTATTGAGGTAACAATAAAACTATAGCCTTTTTCACAATACTCCATGTCCTACATCCCGATGAGCATCCATAATAATTGAGGGTCTAGCCGAAGGTTTGGGGAAACTCAGCGTCAAGTCTTTGATCTGCTTAGATAGTTCCCCCTCACATAGAAAAGTATCTTTCCAGAGCCCATCTGATACCTTGATCACCTGCGGCGGCTCATCTTGATATCTGTTTGCCACCATCTTTTTGTACATTATGTCAGCTAAATCCGCCATGATAGCAACCATTGGCTGCCAAGAAAGACAATCCACGTTTTGATGTTTCGCTCCTGGGCGATGTAGAATCTCAAAATCATATGTTTGAAGCTTCAGAGCCCAACGTGCAAACCGTCCTTCCAGTTCATGCAGATTCTGTAGCCAGTGCAAAGAAGTATGATCCATCACTACTTAGAAACTTACTCCATTCAAATATACCCAAAACTGTTTGTAATCATAGATCACTGCTAAGCACTCCCACTCGGTTATGGTGTAATTTCATTTGGGACAGTTCAAGCTTTGACTACAGAATGTGACAGGTTGCTCCATGCCACCATCGTCCTTCTGGGATAATACTGCCCCTATAGTGGCGAGGGATGCATCCAGTTGTACTATGAGCTGTTTGTCAAAGTCGAATTATTGCAAAATGGGTGCACTTGCTCTTGCAGTTTGCAATACATTGAAAGCATTCTGGCATCGTTCTGTCCAATCAAAGGAAGCTTTTTTTAACAACTCAAAAGTGTGGGGCCCCGATGCAACTGAAATTGGGAATGAACTATCAATAACACCTGACCATCCCCAGAAACACAGGAATGTCCCGCTTATTACCTGGGTGAGTCATCTTGATTATTGCTTCCACTTTAGCTGGCTGCGGTTTAAGCCTGTTTGAATCCATGACAAACCCAAGGTATTCCAATTGTTCTTTAAAGAAATGGCACATCCAAGGATTAATTTTGATATTAGCAGCAGCGAGGCACTGAAACACTTGTTCCAAGTGGGCAAGGTGCTCTGTAAACATCTTCAAGAACATATTGATGTCGTCAAGGTAAACTAAGACGCAGGACAGCTTTAAATCACCTAAAATTGCATATATGGCACATGGAATGTAGCTGGGGCGTTACACAACCCTTGCAGCATGCAAGTCTTCTGAACCCTCTCGAGGTTGATTGCACATTTCTCCTATTCCACTAATGGCAATTTGATCTTCCAGTATCCTGAGATCAGATCCATAGCAGAAAAATAATCTGCCCCACCCAATTAATCTAACGCGTCATCTTCTGCGGAAGAGGGTAGGAATCCTTCTTTGTTACATTATTGAGTTTACAATAGTCAATAACCACTCGATTTGAGCCATCCTTTTACTTTACAATGAGCACAGGTGATGCCCATGGACTGTTTGATGACTCTAGCATTTCTTGCATGATAAGTTTATCCACCTCGTCAGAGACAACCTCCCCTGCCACTTATGAATGTCTAATATTTCGCGATCAAATGGGAGGGTGATCCCCCATATCTAACTAATGTACCACCCCTTGAGCACACCCCAAATCATGATAGTCATGTGCAAAAATATCCCAATACTTTCCAAATAATACCATAGACTTACTTGCTGTTCCACCAATAATCCAATGAGTGCTTCCTGTGGATTATGGTCAGTATGCTGAATGATGAGCTTGCTGGTAGTCCAAGATCCTCCCATGAGACAAAATCATGAATAAGGCGAACTTCCTCTATAGGGACTATGTGTAAGTAAGCCACCACTTGGTGCCTCCAGATTATTATTGCCTTTTTTTGTAAGTTCGCTAGCAGCACTTTCACCTCCCCATTCCCAGGTAGCAGTAACCCTGGAGCCACATGTGGTTCAAGCCACGAGTGCTGGTGAGGCACCAAGATTCCTCCATAAAGCCCTTTAGGGACATCAATTTCAAGCCCAGTTTATACTATGCACTGGTGTCCAGACGGTAGGTTCAAAAGCGCTCATTGCCCAAAGTGGGATCCCTTTGTACTCATATATCTGGTCGGGGAGGGTCCTGGTCTACTGACTCAGCTGTCAATAATGAACAGGAATCAATCCGTCGATGTACACCAGATTGATTTGACTAGAGCAGACTGGATCCGTTGGGATTCCACAAGAGGAAAAATATACGGGAATCTGTTGGACTAAAATAGTAAGAGTTTCCTCCGCCATATTCATCACAACACCAAATTTCCTCATAAAAGCCGCGCTGACCAATATACTGTAGTTGTATTTTGGCAAAACCACCGCTAAGCGGAGCCTGGACTGACCCAAAATTGTAAAGGCAACGCGATATATGCTCCTCCTATAGACACAGTGCTATGCGTTCCCGTAGTCCCATATACTACTCAACGGTCCACATATGGTTTCAACATAAGATTAGCCACCAACTTAGTGGAGACTATGTTCACAAGGGCTCCCATGTCTATGATAGCATGAATTTTTGTGTTTTGAACGAAAATGTCACATTAAGTACATTACAAGTAGGAAAAACCATCAATGTTTATTACTTGTACGTTCAAGAGCTTTGTGTTACTCAAAAAGGAGGGAATGCCCTTGCCGACCTGAGGATACTCACTAGTCAATTTCTACACCAGAATGGCTACATTAACCCCTACTAAAGAGGTAATGTTTGTCTAGAGATCCGCGTTGCTGGTGCCAATATGCTCCAAGATCTGCCACGCATATGGCTTCTGCACATCTTGGCGTAACTTGGGGCTATGGGGTAAACTTTTACTCTTGGAAGTGTATGCAGGGTATCCAATGAAAGCTGCTGGTATAACAAATTATCTGGTTGAGGGTCAAATTCTACATGAAAAGATGTTTGGGAATTGTTAGGGACAAGTGAATTGGACTCAGCGAAGGTAGAGCATCCCATCTTTACACCGCTTGAGCTTTTTCCTGCTTGATTTTCTCAGTTGGCATTACATACACTTGTGGTTTGCTAGGTCTGTTGCCCGCATAATGCCCTCTTTGTCCACACTGGAAGCAAGTATTCATAAAAGGTTCAAATATATAGCTTGTGGTGGAATGACCATGTCAGAAGTTGCATTATGGCTCCACGGTTGTGGATGAACTGGCAAAGCGTACATGGGCCGAAAAGGGTCCATTGATTCGTATGAGGGATGAATATGTTCCAGCATCTGATAGCCCAGTCGCTGAGGTCTATATCCTGAAGAAGTTTGAGTGGAGACAGCAGAGATTTTTCGGGATACATTGGGGGTTCTGATCTTGGTGGAGAGTCAATGTAAGGTGTTCACAATTCAGATAATTCTGGCATCTCCATCCAACACATGAGACATAGGTTATATAGTTTCCAATGTGGTTTGACAGCTGCCATCATTGCTATACCAACATCCTCAGCGGATAAAATGTTAGCTCCAAGTAGGACATGTGCTTCCGCCAAAGAATGCTCAGCGAGTTCTACCAGGGTCTCATTTCAGTGAAGCTGTATAGTCATAAAGTCAGCTTTCCATTGGGCCATCTTGGTAGCGCCCCCAAAAAGCCAGAGAACAATCGCTTTAACTTCTTCATAGGATACTGAGCTATTAGGAAGATACCAGGTAACTTGATCAGCGCTTTCCACATCTAAAGCAGACAGCATCAGTTTCGCTATTCATCAATCAGTAGCCCCTTCCAAAGAGAATTCAAAACGCTTATAGTAACCATGTAGATTCCCATCATGACTGAAAGGAGGTAGTTTTTTTATTCAAATGGCTTCGCTTTGCTCCAGGTTCCTATCGTAAGGAGCAGGAAAATTGGCTTCAGAGTGACTATGGAAATCATACATTTGTGTGTTATCATACAGCCAGCCAGATGAACTCAAATCCATCAAAAAGGACTCAGAAGAAGTGGTGTCACGTGGAGGTTCATCGTAACTCCCAAGTGATATTCATTTGCTGATCCATAGCATTCTTCCCCAAATCACCACTAACTGCCCCACTTCCCCCGTCTCCAGCATGCCCCATGAAAGGTTCATTGATCAACTGCTCCACTTTAACTGAATAAAATTTACACCGTCCATCCTGAAATTCCTGTTGCAGCATTTCATACTGATGTTGCAACTCCTGGCGTAATTCACTCTCAACGTTCAGTTTCAGTTTCAGGCTTGTAAACGCAAGAGGACCTCTTCAATTATGTTTTGCAGGTGGGTTTGCTGCTGGCTATCATTATCCGCTTGTTGATTGGTGTTTTATTTAGTTAAATGAGGGAGGCTTGTACCGTACCAATTCCTTGTTGGCCCATTGGAGGGTATCAAGGCGCCCTTGCATGTCCAAATACTCTCTTGTCTCACCAATTAAAAGAGGGAAGGCTCGTTGGTGCTCAGCCTGACTAACAACTTCCAGTTGTGTAACCCAATGAATAGCTGGAAATATTTGGAAGATGTTGACCAAAGGACAAGCGTGTTATCTACTGTTTGCTGGGTACTCCATTTGATGCAAAGTTGGGTTAATTCAGCTGACAAAGAGCCGACTTAAACCACTTATCATTCCATCAGTGTCATTTTTTCCTTAATCTGGGAAATCACAGCTTTGAGAGCTTCTGCCCATTCAGCTAGCTCCATCACTAAGCACATGGTATTATTCCCCAACGTTGTTACATCCTGAATCCACTCCACCACTAAACCATGCTGATCCAGCAGTTCTCTATTACTCGAGGTAATTCTAAATTTAACCGTGGTACCAAAAGGTCCAATTGACAGAGGACGTCCCCCACGTGATGGTCCATCTGTACCAGCACCCCTTGTACCTCTGAAAATGAACAAATAAAGGCAGTCAAGCAGGAGGCGAGTATCATTTTGTTGTGCTCAAGTGAACTGTAATACATCTACTATTTCTATATTGTGGAGATCTAGCACATGCAGTAGCTGGCAAATTGACAGTTGCACATAAGTAACTGGATATTCCTCGATTCCATGGGTACCAAGGTGGTGATCCAACCCACTTGTAATCATGTCCAAATAAGATATGTACAGGGTGTACCAATTTTCTTGGTCTCTTTGGTTATAGAATAAACTCAGGGCGTTTTCCCCAGCCTTATCTTCGCATAGGAGATATCCACGCAATAGCCACTCCATGATATTCCACAACTGCTGAGGAGTCACATTTGTAAAGCATCCTTGTTGGTCGGTCATCAGCTCAGGGTAATTCTTTAATTGCAAATTGATCATAACTTCATCATCCCCTGGTTTGCTCACAGTAAATAATGTCAGTTCATTGTTAGGTGCCTCTCATGCTTCTTCAGCATACCGCGAACAAAACACAATCAAATTATGTTGGAACAAATGAAGGCTTATCATTGTATACTATTTTTGAATGACTACAGTTGGCCAGTGGCCCCTGTAGTGAGAACCACTGTTAATTCTCAGCATCTAGGCTTGATTCGCTGAGTTGGTTTGCACAGGTTATTAGCCACTGAACAACTAAATTGGACAATATGAGGATCACTGACCTTCTTATAAAACTCAATAAACTATATATGGAGCTATCGCCCCTAGTTTCGACCTTTATTTAATATAAATTGCAGACTTATCTGCAATCACTTATCATGTAAAAACTTCTTTTTCTATCCTCCGTGTGACTCTTTATGTCTCAGTTCCCCAAGCCAGATGCATCCTCATCTTGGTAGTCTTCTATTTGTCTTCCCTTTTCTAGATATTCTCAGTCATATCAGATCTCAGTATAATTCCCCTTGGTTCGCCGAATGGTCATCATTATGATCAATTATAATTTATATACCCCTTTTTTGTAAATCTCGAGACTCATCTCATACCCCCCTCAATCTTCCATTATGGTTAGCATATCGTCCAGACATATCAACTTCCTGACAGTCATAGCAACCCGCTAATTAAAAGTGCTATTAGGCTGAGTATTATTAATAAAAGTATTGCCTCAATTCAAGGGGTTCAACAGAGAATTTGTCAGGGTTTTAGTAAATTTTGTCCTTATTAAGAACTGGAACTCACTTATTACAAAATTGGACTTGTAATTGTCCAACAACAACTCTTCTAGTAATACATTCCAGTCAAATTCATCTAATGAATGAGCATCTTTTGAAGTTTGCATATGTTCAGACTAGCTGAACAATATAATGTGAATAATTTACTCCCCATCCAAATGACTGATTTCTCATAGTTTCATTAGATGCACTATTGAAACCTGTCTAGAGTGTGAATCCATTGTAAAGGTGTTATTGATTAAATTTAATCATCAAAACTTTTCACATTTAGGATAATCATAGTAATTTAAAGTCCATATGACCATCCCTTCCATCAGTATTGTAGTAACTTCCTCACAGATGTAAGATAAAAGGCTCAAGCCTCCAGTGGAGCCCCACTTACAAGTAAGTGACCTAGCTCATGTGCCAGATGAGCAATGGGTCTCTGCCTTAGCCTCTAAGGATCCTAACAATCTGCCCTCTAATTCTCTTCTACTTTGGTAAAAATGATTGAGGGGTGTGCAGAGAGGTTTTCAAGTCTAAGGTCCTCTGACAGGACCCTAAGTCTCAATCCACCATGGCCTGGTAACTCCCAATATTAAAAAATTTCCCAACCCCACTAAAACCCCCTATAAAATCAGGCACGCCTGATTATTCAGATTAGACTATTGATAATATATCAATTAAAGATCAAACTTACAGATCATTAAATATTCCCTGATGTTTGTTCAATATATTCCCTCAATTTTAGGCTCTCGAAAACTGATGGTAATATATCATCAATCCAAATGAACTATCCAATATTGGTTGCATAATATTGGATTACTCTTTGATCCAATTCACACGCTATCAAAATTTTTATGACGTTATTTGACCTTATTTTGCTTCTCCTAAATTATGGCACACTTTTTCCAACCTACCCAATTAGGATTTACTGCAAAGGTCAAGGCGCAGGCCATTTCCTAGGCTTTCTTTTGATTCTCCCCGCCCCTACTATAGAGGTAACAGCCCTCCCTAAGGTATATTGTTGAATTATTGCTTATTTAAAATTCTTCAAATAAACTAATTTTTTCTCATCTCTTTTACTGTGAAATCCGCCCTCCAAACCATAACATTAGGACATCAAATTAATATGGCAATAAAAATCATCCAAAATTTCCTATTAAATTCATGAAGCAGATATCTAATTCATTAGTCTAGCAATGTACCACATGTTGATCAAACTTGAAAGATTGTACAATGCATCGTCATTGCCAATCCATTGTTTACACTACACACCCTTTGTCCATGGTTTACCTTGCAGTCTGCCATCTATTAGGCGTGATCTTTCCAACACATGATCACAGTACTCTTCCAAACCATTATGTGCAATAACCAACAGCAGCAGAACCATGAGAAATTGTCGCCTTCCTTGACATTTTTATTGGGGGTTTCCCTGTAAAAGCTGAAGTTGCCCCATTCAGCCTTCTGGCTTATTATGTGTCCTCTGTATGCTGCTGAATACTTAATCCATACTACACCCTTACCATGTCCCAGCAGAAAGTCGTTAGGTCACTGAGCCCTTGGTATTATGGGCCATCTAGAATGCTAACGCCCCAGAATGGATGGTCAGTCTTCTTCAAGTTATTTGCAACCATGACATAATAAACAGTAATGAATATAGAGCTCTCCGCTCTTCTCTCTGGAATTAGAGAGGCGTTTTACTACTAGATGCTAGAAGTTCCCATCTATTTCCAAACCTTAATCCTTCTATCTTTTGGGGTTACCAAGCTTACATAAGATTTTTTACCTGATCATCTAGTCAGAAAGACCAAACAGCTTTCCCTAGAAGAATGGACAGCTTGCCCATTACCATGAGGTTATACCCACACTAGCTTTAACTTCCACCCCCGCTGCTCTTTTGCTCTCAACTCCATCAATGAATATCAGGTATATCTCACATTTCCCATTAGCTTCAGTTCTGGGTCATTTGAGGTTTCTGTGCAGCATCTCTTGGACAAAGGAGCAGCTAAAAGTTTTAGGGAGATTAGAATATCACAAGCCCTAAATCTGGACACCAACTTGGCTCTTCATTATTATGTACATTATCTCAAACCCATGAAGTATCATACTGTGCAGCTTCCAGTGCAATTCTTTTTTAATAACTTATGTTTCTGAGACAATTTATAATAGTTCCTTATTTAGTATACTTTATTATTGTTGTTAAATATTGGTGGCGTCATCATTAAGCAAACGTCAAGTGGAACCATAATTCCCCTTCTTTTATTAATAAGGAGCTCAGTACAAAAAACTACTCAACAATACTTTCCCACTGTAGACCTCTCTAAATTGGTTCTTTCCTACTTCCCCTCTCCCCATGGATCTTCCCCCAGCCTTCGTTGCCTTCCTCACCCCATAAGAAGATGTCTTTGACATGAGCTTAAATACCATTCTTCAATACCAATCAGAGTATGACTTGGAGTTTTACTTGACAATAAACCTGGTTAAGATAAACTGCCCTTCATATCCTTACAATTAAGAAGATGATAAGGCTTTGAATATATTGGCTGAATGACATGTTAGTGAAGGGTTGAACTGCCAAAAAGTCCCCCCATTGCATCTTCCTTAGCCTTTGCTCAGAAGGCAGAAGAATCCTTTCAGTCTTGCACCGATCATGGACATATAGATAATGTAACAGTTCCAAAACTGTTGGGATTTTGTTGAATTCTTCTGTTACTGAATCTTTTACCCCAAATATCCCACTGATAATATCAGAGGGGGAACTCAATGAATTTAATCTTATCAAGTCTAACAAGGATGATCATGCTTATCCCATTCAGGTGATAAACGAAGACTTGATTTCTCAGCGATTGAAAACTTCTGTAAACCCCGAACTACATCAGAACCCATAAATATTCAATCCTTTTAATAAAAATAGGTATATTTACAACCCTATATTTACCTCTTTAATATCCTTTTTAGAGATTCCATAAAGTAACTTTGAGACTTACCTATCTATTTCAGAAGTTCAATTCAAAACTTCAAAAAGTGGTACTTGCTATAGGCGCTCATAGTTATTCTCTTGTAAAAAACGTCAGTCACTAAGATGGTTGCAAAATAGGGTGGATCCTGATAGAATACTATCACGCTGGGCCCTAAGACTGAAAAATTACATTTTTTTTTCAATTGTACATTTCTTGGGTACCAAACATCAAATTCTGACAGCCTATACTGTTGCCTATAAAGCCTTGGATTCTGGAAAATAGGAATGATTATATAATCTAATTGGACGGTTTGAGTTGTGGGATCAAGAATCTGAAGAATTTTTGCCTTCCTAAAACTATTACTAGAGATACCATGACCCAGTAAAGATCTTTGCATAAGAAGTCAATTCCAAGTGGTTACCCTTTTTGCACCCAAACTCAAGATACCACGCTATCATGTAAGGACTTAGACAAGTAGGTCTTAATGGTTTAAAGAAAACCCAAGAGTGGTTAAAAACAAAAACTATTAGAAAAATATGACTGAAACAGTTAGAGAGATACTTAACTCATGTCTCATCTGTAAAAGTCATGGCATAACCAACCCTAGTTATCAGCATCATGTGATTTCACTGACTAAATATTTAAGTGGTAAGTATCGATGTTGTAGGACCTTTTCCTTGAGGGGGTTGCATGGACATCAGGAATTAATATGGCTCTCAACCATTTAACTAAATGGGTGGAAGCCATATCCGTTGCTACTCCCTCTTCAAGAACTACAGCGTTATTACTTTATTGCCATATCATCACCCAACATGGGTGCCCAAAAGTACCTATGTCAGGCAATGGAAACGAACTTTACTTCTCAACTTCTACAAGAGTTGTCAAGATTCAAAAATACCGCCCACCAGCTTGTCGTTCCTTACCATCTGTCAATTTATGGGGCCATTGAGTGAGCCAATGGAACTTTAGTCTCTAATTTAAAGAAGATGGCTTCAATGGACCCATCTTGATGGAACTTTTATTTACCTAGTGCTTTGTTTGCTCACCAAATACGTTATCATTAAATTATCAAGATGTCACCCTTCATTGTATTTAAAGTCGAGATCCCTCAGTTCCTTTACGTATTCAAGCAATGCTCAAGGAAAGTATACCAGAAAACTCTGATTTAATTATGAAAAATCTGGCTGATGTAATTAACCGCCTTCAAGCTCAAGCTATGGAATCAATTGAAGTAACCCCGTTAAAGGAGACTCAAAAAAGTATATAAAATAGACCTGTTTTGCCTAAATATTAAATTGGAGATTATGTCATGTATTGACACTCCCAACTTGTTGCACAAACCAAGAAGTTGGGCTCTAACTAGTATATTCCTTATCAAGTAATATACCAAAAGGGATTCAAATATTTGATTGTCCATGTAGATATGGGTATAGTTGTAAATCATATCCATTCTATATATTTGAAAATTAATCCTCCTCTGCAATAAAATATTGGTAGGGAAGTGTCAGGATTTTGCTGAATTCTTTAGTTCCCAATTCTTTTACCCCAAATATTTTACCAATAATATTGAAGAAAAAACCAATAAAGATAATCTTATTAAGTCTAACAAGAATGATCACGCTTATCCCAATAAGGTGATATGAGAAGATTTGATCTCTCAGCGATTTAAAAGATCTGTTATACCCTGAAATACTTTGAAACATCTAAATATTCAATCCTTTTGATAATAAAAGATGGAATTATTTTCAACCCTATATTTACCATCTTTCATCTCTTTTTGGAAATTCCATAAAGTAACTTCAAGACTTACCTATCTATTTCAGAAGTGCAATTTAAAACTTCAAAAAACATATACCCTCCCCCTGGAACAATCTATTATTCAGGCAATTGAAAATTTGCGAGTATTTATAAGCTTGCCCTGTGCAATTCCTTAGAAAATAAAGAGTCAATAATGAGTAGTTTTAACTCACAGCCATCTGGATATTACGAGGGATCTTCTAGTAAAAAGTGATGACTTTTAAAATTGAAATTAAAAGGCTGACCTTTTAGCGTCTAATTAATGATGTTTGGGACCTTCTCTACACATGTGCCTTTGCATACATTGATGAGATTCTGATCCATTAGCCCACCTAGGAGCAAAATATTAAAGAGTCTAGAAGAGGCGATGGCTGCCCTCAACTGGTCTGAGCTCTTTGTGAAATCCTCCAAGTGCGAATTGATCTTAAAGGAAGTGGTGACCTTACTAGGGGACCTAGTTTTGAGGAATGGCTATATGATTCTCCCATATAAGTTAGAAGATATTTAATCCTAGCTACTCCAACCACCCAAAAGCATCTCAGAAGTTTTATTTGGATGGTATATTCCTCAAAGTTCTCTCCCTCTCTTACTCAATTAGTGGAAGCCCTGCGTTTAATAACTGGCAACAATACCAATTCAAGTGGACAAGCGAATGCCAGAAGACGTTTAAATCCATCAAAGAAGCCTTACCTTCAGTTCCAGTTTTAAGCCATGTGGACACGTCCAATCCCTTTATTGTGGCTTATAAGGCTTTTTAGGTTGCAATGAATGCTGCACTAATTCAAGATCATAATGGGCTTGATCATCCAGTTGATTTCTTTTACCACAAGTTTTTGTCCACCCAGAAATCCTGGGTAATTTATGACAAGGATTTGCCAGCGGTGCCCTGAGCACTGATTCATTGTGATACCTCCTATAAAGGGCCCAACAAAAAATTATTGTGTGAAATGACCATCTGTTCCAGTACCTGGATTACAACAAAAACACAGAAGCTTGAATATCGTTAGGTTTGCACATACCGCGACCTATGGAATTTAAAATAAATTTGAGTTCATCAAAGTATGCTAAACAGCTTAGCAGCTTTAATATTAAACCCCTGCCATGTTTCCTTACATAGCTGACCACCTTGACCTCACTATTGTTTTTATCTAACAGGTCTTGACGCTGACTCATAACTCAGTTTTTTTACCAGACTGATTTAAGATGCGCCCCTCCATTGAACAAGTTCTCGCCACTCTGCTGGCTTCTCCCCAAAGGAGATTAAGTATATGAAGTCTTAAACCAAGCATTTTAAGACTACTCAATATTCAATCAATGATATTGTATTATTCTCTATGGAAGAGTTTTGATTCCATCCATCTTTCGCAACCTTGTGATTCAGGAACTCCATTATATCCTTAAATAGGTCACCCTGGGTCCAAAAAGGGCGGAAGATTAGTTTTGTTAAATTACAAATGTCGGAGATCCTTCAAAGAGATCTTTTTTGGATTTTCTGGTGTGCATTATGTGCTCGCTTTAAATTGGACATACAAGGAAAAATAGCCTCTGCATCCATTGCAACAGGGTGTGGGTCCCTGGACCTTAGTATTGGCCAATTTTACCATAGAGTTTCCTCCATCCATAAGATATGATGTGATCATGGTGGCTGTTGAAAACTTCGTATTTCCTCACTTTTTATCCCCAGCAACACAACAGTCACTTCTGAGGAAACCGCGGCCTTATTTGTAAAACATGTATTATATATTTATAGTCTCCGCAAGGATATATTAAGCGATTGTAGATAGAAATTTATCACCAGACTCTGGAGTGCTCTTATTAGACTTTTCCAGACTTAAACTTGTTGTGCAACTGTTTTACATCCCCTATTGGATGGTAAAACTGAGAGGGTGAACTTAACCTTGAATCAATACCTCCACTTTTATGACTCAAACAGTCATGACACAAGGGCATCAGATATTACCCTAACACATTTTGGATATAACTTTGCCCCTTAAGTCTCCACTAGCTTAATTATATTTAAGCCAACTTGGGATACAACGCTTTATTCCATATTGTCACCCAGATCACTTACACAGCTCTCAGCTGATGAATGCTTGACACACCTATGCAAAATCCAAAAATTGTATGGGAGCACTTTTTTTAAAAGCAATAGAAATCTATAAAACGTTCGTGGACTGGAAGTGGTTCTGGTCCAGGAGCTCAAGGAAAGATTCCTTGTCATGGTAACCCATTATTTGAACATGAAAGTCCCTTTAAAAAGTTATCGTGCAAATGCTTCAGCTCTTATGAAGTGCTAAATGACTCAATATGTAGTGCCTTCATAATCAAACTCCCCTCCCACTGGAAGAAGACTAACGTGTTACATGTGTCCAAGTTGTCTCTGTTCAATGGCCCATGCCTAAGTCACCTGATCCTTTCATGTTAGACGAATCTCATGATGCAGAGGTAGAGGCAACATTGACCTCAAGGAAATAACGTTGCTCAAATTAGTTCCTGATGGCCTAGAAAGTTTATCTTCCTATAAAAGTAGCTGGGTGGGAGCTAAAAATTTCATGAACTGCAAGCTACTTGTGAAATCCTTCCACAAGTCTCATACTGATTTTACATACACCAAAAGGTTGTAGATTTGCTCGCAAAAAAAACTCCCTGTGAGGCATAAGAGTTACGTTTTCACTGGTACCCCGGGAGGAAAGTTTCTTAAAGAGAAATATAATGTAAGTCCTGACGAGCAGCCCCTCCACTTTAATTGTGAACATTCTTCTCACAGGCGTAAAAATGGCCCAATCCTCCAGTGAAGCCCGCTCCCCTATATTAATGACCTATTCCATGTGATAGATGAGCGATGTGTCACTGTCCTGGACCCCAAGGATCCTACCTTTCAGCCCCTTTTTCCTCTTTTACTTTGGTAAAATTGATTGAGGGGAGCGCAAAAAAGTTTTTAAGTCTAAAAGCTTTTCTCAGAACGCTAAGGATCACCCCAACCATGGCCTGGTTACTTCTAATATTCAAGAATTTAACTAAACCCAACCAAAATCTCATATACGCCCAGCATGCCTGATTATCAGATCAAGTTTTTGATAGTAGTGAGTATTGCTGATCAAACTTGCAGATCATTAAATCCTCCCCTGATGTTCGTTCATTAAGTTTTTATAGAACAGGCTCTTTTTCATGACTTTAGAATGACATCATAATGGTGACAAATACTAAGGGCAAAGCTGCATGTCAGGAGGCTAAGAAGGTAAGTTGGCAGGCTTCCCTGACCTCAAGCATAACTTGGCTCAACGCTGGGTAAAGGCGAGTTATGCCCTAGGCTGGTCCTAGGTATGTGAGAGGAATTTGGCCCTTTATAAAAGCAGGTTTGTTACAACGAAACAGCTTTACAAACAAAAACAACGGTTTGCTTTAATTTCTTGGAGAACGGGGTCTTAAAACCTGTTTAAGTTTTCAAAATTTCCAGCTTGGGTCAGCCTCTCCTACAATTGATAACCTGAGTTCAGTGAATTACCAAGCATAGTTTACTGCCTGATAGAAATGTGCATTTATTGATGCACCTCAGCTTGGCACCACTTCCATCAATTTATTGTTCCCCTATTCCCTTAAAATTGTTTTCTCAAGGCCAATCTCTCTCATATGGGCGTATATCCTCATAATAAAAAGCCTTCGCTAGCATACTTTTTATATATGTTATCTTGGATGAACCTGTGCGCGGATTTTTTGATGAGGTCTTGTGCAATGGTAGCAAACATAATTTTTACAACAGTAAACCTCTCCTCTTGTGCACCTTTTAGCCGCCCAAGTTCCCTCCAACCTGTGCCTCCTATAAACTCCCACTCAGAGAATCGCTTGGGTATAAATCCCACTTTGGGGTTCACTCCCACCTTGTTGTTCATTCGATTTTGGTTCTTCCCTCTACTGATAAGCACCCTCAACCTAGGTTATTACAGCTCAAGCACCCTCTGCAGGGCTCTAGTAACTTTATTACTAACGACTAAACCCTGGAGTTGGCCCTGTGCCCCATGCACTACCGTGCTGGGAACATGAGATTATTGACACTCTCCTTACACTCTTACAAAACTAGTGGAAATGACTCATAAGTCCAAATTTATCCTTCCAAGGTTGGTTGCATCATTTTGGATTACTTTAGATCCAAATCACACACCATCAAAAGTTTATGACATAATTTAGAAGCTATTGTCTTATCACAAGTACTGCACTCTTTGAATCTACCCAATTAGGATTTCCTGCAGAAATAAGCGCATGCCAGTTCCTAAGCTCCTTTTTGATCTCCCCTTCCCTGATAAAAATCCAACATCCCACCTTAGGGTATATTTTTGGTTTTTGCTTATTTTAACTCCTCTTTAATGAAAATCTCTTTCATATCTTTTTTAGTGTGGAGTCCTCCCTCAACACCATACCACGTAATTCATGTCAATTTGGCAATATACGACATCATCCACAAAAAGACTTCTGAATTTATATAACTGATATTATATATCATCAATCCAGCAATGTACCCCATGTGATCAAACTATCAAGATCATATGCTGCCAAACACTATTGAAAATTGCCATTCACATTGTGCACCAGTGCAACCACGTTTTACCTTGCCAATATGCCATCCGTTTAGCATGATCTGCCCAAGACACGCCACAGTACGTTCTAAATTCACTATGTGCAATAACAATCAGAATCAGAACCAGGAGGAGTTGTCACCCTCTCTGCCTGTTTCACTCTTGGGGTTTCCCAGAAAGATCTACATTTGCCCCCATTACAGCCTTCTGGCTTATTATGGGTCCTCTGGTATTTTGTTGAATACTTTATCTTCACTAAACCCTAACATTTTCAGAAGAAAGTCAATAGGTCATTGAGCCCTAGATTCTGGGCAATCACTGGACGCTAACACACCCAGAATGGATGGGCAATTTTCTTCCAGATAGTTGAAACAGTGACAATATAAAGAAAAACTTAAGCTCAAAGTACTTTTGGCAAGGGATGCTAGTTTTATAGAGCTTTACATTTTATATACATCATTAATTTCATCACTTATGTCTAAAAGATACTACCTAAAGTAATTAAAGTAAATATCAAGATCAGCAAGCTACGGTTTCTAATGATGCAGAGTAACCTAGACTGCTATTACTAACATTAAAAAAGTCAGGTATTGCTATGTCATCATAACGTAGATAAATAACTATTACTAAACTTTTTAAAAATAATATATGAAATGTTCTTTAGTATCATATAGCTACAATAGCTTACAAATTAATACTAATCTTAGCACAGATCTTGAGAACTAAATCAAAATCAATGCAATAATTTAAGATGAAAATCAGAAAAGTAGCAAATTCTTTCTATGATTATAAAACAATGAAAGTGTTGCTTATAAAATCTGGTACTAGTGTTAGCTTACTACACATAATAATTATTTTCACTCATCAATAAATAGATATATCAAGGTTTAGAATATTGTACTCTTCTAAATTTCAGAAAGTAATTATTGTAACAAATAACCAATTAGGTACTTTATATTCGTAAGTCAACTTAATGAGCTTGTCAGCAGCCACTACTCACTTTTGCATTGATCACTTGGTTGATCAAACTTTAACTGGTTAAAATTAAGCTTACATCAATCATTTTAACTCCTTTAGATCACGTTTTATATTATTGAATTTGACGCCTGATGAATCTTCATTAGGTGGTGGTGCGCCGCCTCCCAGTGTTATTTTGGTCGCTTTTGAAACTCTCCTGGGGTATCATTTCTAGCCCCAAATTTACTGGCACTTTGTCTCCCTAGTGATCTAGTTAAAATCTTGCGCAAGCCAGGCAGCTCTTTGAAGCCTCCGGTGCTCCCCCAGAGCAACCTGCACTTTAGCCTTTTGCAAGTATGGGAACCTCATCACCCATGTGATTGGAGCTATCATTGAGATGGTGCTGGCGGCTTTAAACCCGCCATACTATTGATTTACGCCTTATAAGGGTATTTTGACCTAAGTTTCTAAAGTAAAGCCCAGGCTAAGGTTGCAGCGACTATGCTGTATTTTATATGCATACTCAATCCCCTCAACCCAAAGCTGGCTATTGGCATATGTCACTCTGTGGTCCAATTTGATGGACTTGTTAACCCCCTTACCATGATCAATAACGTTAGGAGCTCCTGGATGGATTGGCCGCATATTGAACTGATCCAGTCCTCCAGTTCGTGGTTCTTAATATAGCAATTTGTAGCAGGAACTCAAGACTTTTCAATGATCCTCCCCTGCCACTATAAGCCCCATCTTGCATTCCCCATACTTTGATATTCTCTGACCCAATAACCATTCTGGGACCATATAGAGACTAACGCACCCTCTGCCCATTTTCTTTGACTTTAACAAAAGTGTAAAGTCCATCTATGCTCCGCAGCAGCTTAAACAACCCCTCCCTCTGGCGTTGTCCCACCTTCAATATGGTGGGATTTTTTGGATGGGTTTAAACTTACCTCCCCATACCTCATCCACTTTAGCCAAGGCTCCAGCTGAGTCATCCAACCTAACCCAATTACCCCACACTGTGCAGGATCAAGTTGTTACCCAGGTCCCATTTAAGTTGCCATTGTCATAGTTTGTGGGTCAACTTATCTTGCCTTAATCAACCAGCTCTCATTGATGGATTAAATTTTCCTGTTTCATGCCCCTTTGGATCACAAAAATGGGTGGACACTGATTATTTTCACATTATAAATGAATCCCAATTATGATTGGATAATAAAATTTAGTCTTTAAATCAAACTCTAGCACTACTCCAGCCTTTCAAGGGCTACCCAATTTTTATTACATATTATCAGCTAAAATATAAAAGCCGTTCCCCCTCTAACATTCTCCTTTTACAGACCCTTCATGAGGCCACGGGAACTATTGTCAAGAACATTCCTTGCCCTAATACCCTGTAGCAACTTCTCTGTAGAAGGGTCTTTGTTTTCCATAACGATCATGTTAGCTATGAAGATTCAATTTGAACAGCAAATTTGATAATCACACAGGAGAGATGGGCGATATGAATAAAAGAAATCTATTTTAGGCGAAAGCCATATCAGGCAATTCGGAAAATGGTGCGCCAAAGGGCAATAAACGCCCTGAGGGGACTGGAACCAATGCTGCAAAGAAACCACAAAACCAGACTCCATCTGGGTTTGTGAAATTCACAACTAAAGAAACCTATACCTAGAAATCCAATATTTCCAACCCCTCTCACAAGTAGAGCACAGGCTCCGACTCTACATAAGGGTTTATTCTCCAAATCTGTGGGAAAAAGTAGGCACAGCACAGGCCTCCTATTCCCCATGAGTTGTACTTTACAACCCACACAATCCACTGCAGCTGTATTGAAATAGGTTCTAAAACCAAAGAAGATGCAGATGCCGCTGCAATAGTCTGCGTAAAAATTGCCTCCCCAAAGGCAAACAGGTTATGTGCACTGCATGCACCAGAT
The DNA here is from genome assembly GCA_022478985.1 of Massospora cicadina. NCBI lineage: Eukaryota > Fungi > Entomophthoromycota > Entomophthoromycetes > Entomophthorales > Entomophthoraceae > Massospora > Massospora cicadina. Next base: position 66,160 of record JAKSZP010006828.1, on the reverse strand, counting down.
GGAACTAAGTGAAAACTTTGTTAATATCTTTTAATATGCTCCCAACTAACCTCCCCCACAAAGCAATCAAGGTAGAGCTCTGATATGGATGTGCCAGGCACAGAGAGATTAAACAATTCAAATTACAGCAGTTTCACCCGATGCCAAAACGATGCATATGTAAGGCAAAAGCTGTGATCAACCTACTCCCTGAGGTGGCCAAGGACCTCACAAAGATCCCACACACAGTGGGTGTTTCACCTCCCATACGGAGGCGTGTCAAAGGTATTACATGTCACACCATAAAGTGCACCGCCAATCTGCAATCACTGCAGTGCACTGGGGCACAAGGTGCACGCATGCCCAATGATTGAGGGCCTAATGGCCCCAAACTTCTGTGACAACACCATGGACAGTTTAGTGAAGACTTTGATAAAATAATTGACACCAACCACGCCTTACTCTGGGGAGAGGAGGGCAATACATTCCCATAAATTCAGTGTCACCCAAAATTGCGTGTAAAATGGCACAGAAGGCCCACAAACGGGCTGCGGCCATGGCTGCATCGCTCAAGGCCTCTTCAATCACCCCCAGTTAAATACAGGAGGGCATGGAGGAAATTAACTGAGCCAAACAAACAGACCAGAAAGCTCAAGTTGAAAATTTTCTTGACAATTTGACTTAATCAACACATGATACCAATCAAGCGAATTTAGATGGACAATTAAGCTCTACCATTGGCAAAAATATGGGTCACACAACCACAAGTCCAAACCCCACCACCATAGAGAGCAACCAACACACCGCATTGGACACCATGAGCCACAAGTGGAAGAGACTAACTCAAACTACCCAACAGTAAGACTCACGCGAACTTAGCAAGGTTAAGGGATAGAACAACTGCACAGGTGGGACAAGTCCAATCACCCAGAGACAGTACTGAAAATGGTGCAAAGGGATAGGGATGGATGGCCCTCCCAACCGCTCCTGGGTGCTGTGGGAAACTCAGTGTCAATAGGGACGTTAAACATCGCGGGATCCAAGGCTTAATCATCCTAAGCCAAAAAAGTTGAACTTCCTGCGGAAACCCCCTGTATATATCTTGGCCAACCAAGAAACCCACTGTCTACAGGAGGAAGAGGGATCCTGGTCAGTCAGGGTCTCACCATCCCAATTAGTATGGATGTCCCACTCTGGGGTGGTTATCTGTTATCATAGAAAATTGAAAATCAATAACTCGTTCTCATATCTACACAGCTGCATCCTGGTAGCAATGATCACATGCCAGGATGTCATAATTCTGATAGCATGCATCTACACACCAGTGCACTGCAGCCAAGAGGAAAAAATTCTTTGAGACCATCCCAACACTCTCCCTTCCAACAGACACCATCCTACTGGGCGACTTCAACTGCTGAGCTGACCCTAACATGGACTGATGTCCTAAACCCAGGGGAGCCCCTGGGGAACATCAAATTCCATGCAATGAAGGCATCTTTTGGCTTACAAAATACTCTCCTATCATGTCACCACTCCTCCCTCACAAGAATCGCCGCAACGTATGCAAGAGAACTCTCTTTTTTTAGTACTAGATGGTATGCAAGAGAACTCTCATCTCAATGAGCTGCATTGACTCCATCCTTGCCCCAAAAAAACCCACCAATCAAATATTTCCATCTCGACCAAAAAGATAAACTTAATACAAGCACTGACTCATTTTGGCGCATCTTTTGCCAACTTTCACTCTCGCACAGGTGTCAAATTGGAGGAAGTTGCACCCTGAAAATGTAAAATTTCCCATTATCCAACTGGGTTGGAAACAAGATCACAAATCCCAAATTTTTTAACTCCATTCATATCAGGCCCCATCACAACCTGGGAAAAATTTAAAGTCGAATTAATAGATAAAACTCATCATCTCACCTTACGTATTTACACCACTGACACAGCCACAATCAGGCGCACCTTGGTGGAACTGGATCACCTTGAGATCAACACCTCAAAGTCAGGCTACAGCCCCTACTAGGGGCGTAAATGGGCGGAAATATCCTCCCACCTAAACGCCCTCATCTTCTCACCAACACAGAGTCAAAGTTTTTAGAAAAGTTTTACTCCTAAGGCAACCAACCCACATTCACACAGGTCCAAACGTGTGACGACACTGTGGCAACTGACTTAGTGGAGGTCAAGGCGGAAGTATACCGCTACTACAGAAAAATATACCATGAATCTCCAAATGACCCTTAAAAATTAAAAATTTTATACATACTACTGGAATACAAAGCACACTTCTGGACAACAACCTTTTATATCTAATAACACAGGAGGAGCTCTGGGTCACAGTCCGCGCTGCACCACGTAGGAAATGCCCAAGGCCTGATGTGACACCCTACGAATTCTAAAAAAAATACTTTAAGGAAATCGCCCCACTCCTCTTGGCATCAATGAACCAGTGCCTTCTGGAGACACGCCTCCACCTGGTGGCCAGGACTCCTATGTCATAACACTGTTAAAAATGGCGACAAATTGGACCTGGCTAACTGGCGCCCAATTGCACTCTCTAACACTGATAAAAAACTTATAACAAAAATTTTAGCCGCCAAATTAGGCAAAATAGCCTCCAAAAAAACTGTCACCAATCAGTGTATGTTCATACCAGGGCGTTCAATCTGGACCATTATACACTCCATAGCTAACATATGCCAGTTGAGAGCAACTGGAGCCCTGGTATTCCTAGATTAGGAGAAGGCATATTACCGCGTTAGTTGGCTGTACCTGAAGGAATACCTAAGCACCTTCAAACTCACACCCAGATTCATAGACTTAGCAATGCTCCTAACAGAGTCCGCATCCATGGCTGCCTGTGGCCCTGACTTTCTGACCAACAAAATCACACCACGCAGAGGGATCAAACAAGGGGACCCCTCAGCCCGCTGATGTATAACTTCAGTATTGATCCGCTCCTTTTTGTCGCTGACTCACGCCTCTTGGGCATCACTGCACAAGGCCAATCAACAGTCAAGATAAAAGCCTTTGAGAAAGACTGCATGGCAGATATAGATAACAACAATGATGCCCACCAGCTGGAATTCACCCTGGAGGATTATTTTATTGTGAGCAACGCATTGCTCAATAAAAAAAATGGAAATAATCCTTTTAGGCAAGTATACTAACAACTGGATCACAGCACTCAAACCCTACAGTTCCCATAAAGAAACAACCCAATCATCCTAACTTTTGAATCAATCCCCCTCAGCCAACCCTGTTCGCAACCTAGGGATGTGGCTGGAAACAGAAGGGTATGCCAATGAGATAATTAAGACTAACTAACTACAGAGGATGAACAATTCCGTCGCCTCCCTTAAGGGAAGATCCTCAGGACTAAAAGGGAAAGTAAAGATTGCCAACTCACACATCCTTTTAATGCTTTGGTTTCCTCCCACGCAATCTCTTTCACACCTTAATTTATATCCCCAAAGCCATGCACTTATCCAGGGATGGTTGTGGCCTGGGTTTCGGCCACTTTTTCAAGTGGAAACAGTCTTTGACCACGCTTCTGCGGTGGCATGGGTATAATAGACTTTGAAGACCACGCCAACCACATAAAGAGCACTTGGATAGAAAAAGTCCTAGCTCCAGAACTTCCACAACAACACTGGTCTAGAAGCGAGGGCCAACCTTGCACAGGCGCTCAAACTATTCAACCTTACAACCCATCCGGCATGCTCACATACCTTGCAAACCGTCCCAAGGCAGCGGGCCCACATGGAACCCCCCTCACTTTAAAACCTCATTTGCACCATTTGGCACATATGGTGGACCGTCACTATCACAGGCACTAGTCAGGAAGGGAAAGGACCAGAGCTTGCTTCACGCTAAGGAACCCAGACACCACCCCCAGAAGGTCACACATGGCGTGGCCCCGCTCATTGCAAGAATCAACTACCTGTATGTATTAGATATCCCCTAAGATCTCATGACACAGAAGGTAATATGGAGACTCACACATCATCCACTCCTCCAGCTAAGGATAAGAGCCAACACTTGGATTTGCCTCAGAAGAACCTACAAGACAGCGGATGTTTAACTATCTTCATGAAATTTGTTCAGTGTGTGTAGGGGATGGCACCCTACACCACCGCCTTAAAGCATGCGCCCCATCTAGAGCCAAATGGCGGGAAGTTGCGCGTCTTCTTAAAACCCACAACAACCAGGAGCTGTGAATCTACAGAAGCCTCCTCACAATCTAACTTGAATCCCTGATACCACCCACACTCTGCTCCCTTAAAGTCACCATTGCACTGTAAACAATCCAAACCATAGCTCTGGATGCCTTCAAGGGAACCGTGCTGACCATCTGTGGTACATTCAGCAGATTTACCTACACTTACTGGAACACTTTCAATTCTGGCTATATGGATGCATGAGGCTGAAGCAACTAAGACTTGTTGATTCATGGTTCCCAGTCTGGTTTCTGCATGCGGACCCCTTCAGCCACACCTGCTCCATAATAGGGGAAGCCTACTTGAAGTAGGGAATTTGACCACCATACACATGACTGTACTGGCTGGCAAAATGGGGTAGCTCATCTACCCTGAGGTGCCTAAGTTTCGCTATACTTCACCTCATCCTATCCCATTACATATAGTTCATATCAGTACAATCCGTCAAATTGTCAGCTTGCATTTGTTAAATAATATAAACTTCTCTAAAGAAGCTTAGATGAGACAAAGGAGCTTGCGTTTGCCATGAACTGCTCATACACCTATACCACATTGTTGGCATTGTTTTTCCCAACTACCCACTGGATTGCCAGAACCTTACGTTGGTTACTTGTGTGCTAGAATTAATCAAGTATGTCTTGTTCCAGATAGCCCAGTACATCCTGGCGGTGACACCACATGTCCCTATAATGATCAATTTTCCTATTATATTCTACACACTCCTCTGATGCCACCACTTCCATTTTTGTCCACACAAACAAGACCTTAATCAGCAGTGGATGAGAATCCCCCTGGCCCCTCTTTCCTATCCAATACGGTTGCTTAGGCTTGTCAAAAGGCTCTGTATTGGAGTTTTTTTAATTCTACTTGGCACCCACAAAATAAAAAACGTGTGGACGCCTCCTCATTGGTCTGGGCCCTACTGTACTAAAAAGAGATCTTAGCGGCCGCCCTTATCAATTATGAGTTGTGTACACAACAATTAGCCATATATATATTAGATTATCTTTAGTTTATACCTAAACAGCTACCTAGCATGATAGTTTTAAAGCACTATTAAGTTCTATTTTGAGGTATCTTTTACCTACTTTAAATGATCTCAATCAATGCAATTAAATAAAATAGTACTACCTTATCTAATAAACTCTAATCAAGATATTTGAATGAATTTTATAAATCATCTCTTTAAATATAGATGATATTTTATGGTGTTTGTAACCAGAGGGATATAGAGAAAATAAACATTCATATTAATTCAACATAAAGAGGAGAGGATACCCCAGTGGTAGAATAGGGACCTCTACCACTGCCTCCTCAAGTTTGATTCCAGTACAGGAACTTTGGGTAGGGGACAACTATGACTGTGTTGGCATTTCACACAAATGCCCCAACCAAGATAGTGATAGCAAAGGCAGTTCATGGAGTTCCTGTCCTATCATACACCGCGCATGGAGGTTTTCCAGATTTTATCCACCTTTCCCATTCATTCAAATTCCCCTCAATCGGTGCAGTATCATCCCCAGGTTGGCCCACCTCAAATAAAATTTAAAATTTACAAACTAAAGCTTTATAATTAAAATTTAATTTAACATACAGTGTTTTAAATATTTATTTTACTTTTTTCCTATTATGGTATTCCAAGTATCACATTTCTTTTCCACTTGACATGTTTTTTATTCTATAATGGCTTATTGACTGGAAAAACAAATTTTATGCTATAAAAAGTGAAAAATGCAAAAATTGGGAAAATTATGAGAAAGTAAAAAAATGATAGTAAAAAATGTTCAATCTGTAAAAAAGCTGTGTAAACCTGTAAAATTATGATTTAACAGGATCAATCTAGAATTTTAACACTATTTTTAAACTTTTTTATATAGTCAATCATTTTAATTATGGCTTTCTATAATTTTCTTACAATTGAAGATTTGCATGATACATAAGGGTAAAAAAGGGCTGTGATCTAGGTATCTATTCAGATATGCTTATGTAAGGTTAACATCAAGAGCTGTCCTAAAAAACTGAAATATGAAGATATCTACATCCTCCAAGGTTTAAAAGAGCGTTATAATAATGGTGTGGAAGCTGATATATTAAATAAAGGTTCAGTACAAGTTTACAGTAGATCATCATAGCAAAAAACAAGAGATTAATAAAAGGCATAGATTGCATATCCACAAAAAGTCACATGAAAGCTGAATAGCAGAGGTAAGATATATGACAGAACCTGTTAAAGCAGATTTAATTTTGTCAAAATAAATTTACTAATTGAGACTTTATTATAGAGTGCCTGATCAAAACTGAGGCCACATTAAACTCTGGTGCTTGGCAAAAATGTCAAGATTATCAGCCATTAAGTCTTCCCACAACCTCATTAAAAATGTTTATATTTTATATATTTGATCATATAAACAAATGAATAGTACTTTAACATATTTCTAAGCGATAACTGCTGTAAGTTCCTAATATTGCTTTTTTATGGAGTTCAAAAATCCAACTCTTTGACCAATGGAGCATAACAACTTAATCAAAGTGCTATGGCATTGTATCTTTATTGGAAAGTATTTTTTCCAACCAACTGTCAGTTTGATTATGTTAACATGAAATTAGTAAACATGTTTTTTCTCAATTAAACATATCCCCTTGAGTGCTATAATTTTATAATTGGTACTATTTTTCAAGTTTGCTTCAAAATATAATATTTTAAGAGATTCTTGATGTACTCAACTAGCAAACCCCAATATTTTGACATGGTAATAAGGTAGTAATTCTTACTTTTTTCCAACTTTGGGCTAATATTATTGATTTTATGATGGGAAATGGTAGCTTTCATCCATTCTTATTGATGGACAAAAAAAATCATCAAGCTTTTCAAGTTTTAAATACCTTTGCAAGTGTGAAGTCAAATTTATACTTTTGATCACACCTAAAATTATGTCACTAGGCATGACATTTTACCCGCCTTTGGGTAGAGTATCCTGCCAACCTGTGGTGGAGCATCAAGAGTGTAAATCTTATAAGCATTTGGAAGTTTAATAGCATTAAGAAATTGTAGAGTTTCATAGTCCATCAGCCTGCAGATGACGTTGTAGAAAGCCTTAACCATTATAATGCATGTGAAAAATTCAAAACAGGGGCCCAGCTGCTATATGAGGAAGGTAATCATTTCTAAGCTAACAAGTACTTTAAGGTGAAGCCCTCAAGGCCGTGAGAGTATGATGCTCACTACTTTATGTTCAAGAAGACCATCATCAAGGTATGGGTCAGAAGTGACGGCATAGGCTATCATAATCAGTGAGAAGTTTCACTTGTAGGATTAAGAATACATATAAAGTATGAGGAAGGTTTTTAGTAAGAGCATTTCACACGTTTTAGTATAAGATAAAAACTAAAATTTTGACAAAGCTTGCAACACTTTATATCAATACTAATATTCTTTACACTGTAAGTAACCTGATAATCCATCGTATTTTTTGATCTAACTCTTTTTTTCCTATTTGCATTGTCCTTATATAATATAGTAATATCATCCAATTTATCCACTATCCTAAAGTAAGTTGCCTTTAAAGATTTAGAAAACTTGAAAGTTGCTACCACCTTAGTCTGCTCATAGTTTCATATCAAATGCAGGTTTATACTTTTCAATTTCAGAGAAGGGTAATTATCTAGTCAAAAATATGTGAGCTCTTGTTCTAGCTAAACTGAGATAATATTAGATCTGGGCCCAATTCGTTTGATGGCAATATAGTAGCAGAGAAGTTATGTTTCTAATCACTTGTTAATTTGTTCTGTTTTCCCATCTAACTCAGGATGGGGAAGTAGTCAGGTGTAAAAGATAGTTTTTAAATGCAACAAAAGATATCACAAATTTTGAACGATAAATAGCATTCCACCATCACTATTATTGTCCATATATATTCCATGTCTCATAAATGCATAAATTATGATTAGATGAGCTATATGCACACCTATGGCTTTGTTAAAAATGGTAAACTAAGGAGATTAGTAAAGCAACTCAAAAATGCTATAAAATCATAATTTCTATAAAAAATACCTATTCTATGATGAAACAACAGAAAGTAATAAATATGGACCATTTTCAAGCTGTAGGGGTTAAACCCCTGTAGTTTCATTATGCTAGGCTTCGTCTGATTGCAATGAAGCACTGATTAGTAAAATTGACTGCTTTTAAAAATATTCTCCTTCAATTTTATAAACGTTAATAAACTCTTAGATTATGCTCTTCCTTGTGTGGCCTAAAGTAAACACATCATGTTGTGCAACAAATCTATACCGCATTGGTCCAAGAGGCACCCAATAACACCCAAAATGATAGACTACATCTTTCAAGTGGTACCCACAAGAAATATACTCGTTACTTGAAGCATAAATCCCAAGTATTCTTCAATAATCTGATGATATTGGCTGTGCACAAACAACTTTTTATATAAGAGGTCGTTCTCCATAGAAACCATAGTAATTTATTGTTGGGCCCTCATCCAATGGTGGAAGTTTACTTCATTAAAAAATAAGCTGAAGTACGACATCATGTTTGTTCAAATCAGCCATGTTGTAATCTAGTCTGACCAGTTATAAAAATTTTTGTTAAAATACTTAATTAATACCTAATTTAATAATTATATTTAAGGGGTTTCACCTTGGCCACTATGTTGAAATCAGTCTATAGTTTAAAATATCACTCATTTTTTGGGTCAACTAGCCAACAAAATGATCCAGATGTTGTATTAGGGGTCCACAACAATTATATATCAGTAAATGAAAAATTCCTTAACACACTGGCAGTGATCACCCCTGACTCCCTAATGTACATAAATTTACCTTGGTCAGTGGCCACATAAAAAACATTCTCTTATGCTATTATTATTTCTCACTTTCCTGAGTGCCGCAAAAAACTCAAACTTATTAGGTTACTTAATTCTTGGTTTATTGTCCTATAAAACTGGTATCTAATGAAATGCTTTTTGTTGTAATTGCTTCAAGGACTAGGCAATCGCTGACCTGACTTTTTTAAAGATTATGCAACTAGATGAAATTCTTAAGTGCTGCTACATATCAATATTTTGCAGCAATGAGAATTATGGAAGTTGTGAAAGCATATCTGTAGTGATTGTCAATTGTAAAGGAGATCTTATTATAACATTAGCGCCAGAAGCCTAGAAACAAAAGACAACTATACTGCAAGCCAACAAGCCACTGTCATTATTTAGTACTATGCTATTATTTATTAAATTTAATAAATAAGAACCTAAATTTTAGATGAAGTGATCTTTTGTGTTATTTCAAGTTAATGACATCATAAAGATACATTTGGCTTTAGCTCATACTGACCTGTAAACTTTCAAATAGGACGCCTGAAAGCCAATTTTAGCATGTCACTTCATTTTGGTAGGTTGCAAGCCAGGTCTACGACTCAGTGCATCAAATAAAGTAAAATCTATATATTAAAAAGACAGTAAGAAAAAATACATGTTTAAGGTTTAATACAAGATCGATTGGAGTTAGAACACTGGGGAATAGTAATAAAGGAGTGCTTGATGATGCATCCCAAAAGTAAATGGTCATGGGAACTATGAAATTAATGATACCTTAAGGATTGTTTCTTCAACTTATAGAAGATTATTGCCATAAAAAGACATAATAAACTTGTACCTTGAGAATTTTAATAAAAATTAGTTTATTGAATGATTAAGACAATCATCATCCACTTGGAGTAGTGCAGAACTAGTAGCACAATTTGATACTATACAAGGAACTATAAATTGCTTATCTGAGTCTTCATGAACAGCACAAAATCTTTAAGTAAAGTTCAATTTTCCTGCTTAAAAGATAAGATTTTAGGATGGGGTACACATAAGTTTATTATTATATTGAGGGATGCTGCCTCTGATAGCCTAAAAATAATTTTTATAAATAAAAATTACTTAAGCTTTTAATTCTCCAATAATTGTATGAGTGGCCCACACTTTAATTGCTTGGATCATATATGTAAAATTATATATATTTCCTCCAAAAAAATAATATTGCCCTTGAATATTATAAGGCTTTTTACTAAGGGCAAGAAGCCAGGTGGCGCCTAGTACTCCTTTTTAGGTAGAAAAGAAAAATTTTATAATAAAAAAATTATAATTGTTACCACTCAATCCCTGACCTGATTAGCACATGGAATGTTGAAAAGATTAAGCCCAAGTAGAAAAAACCCTTAACTTTACCAAAATGCCAGAAGTACTTCAGGTAAGTTCCCCAAAACCACCGCCCATTTTCCCAAAAATCTGGCATATTCAAAAATCTGACGCTGTTATGATGTCCCAAGTACTAAATTTGATTTTACTGAAGATTATAAAAAATATAAACCTAACTTTACTATCCCCGTTATCTTTTCCCCAAAATCACTTTTCTGATGATTTTGAAAAATCACTTTCAATTGAGCGCCAGACCTCCAAAGATGGAACACGCCTCAATAAAAAACTTTTCAAAAATTTTCTTAAGAAAGTTAAATAAGGAGTAGCCAATCATAACATGCCTCATCACCTTTGTTGGATTTTTAGTACTCAAGGGCTTGCTTGGTGCTAATTTACCTAAAATCCAACAATTTTGGGGTTATTACCACCAATATAACAAACTTAAATAATAAATAAAACCCTTAGAAAAAGTTTTTTTATGGATTTTATTAGGGCTCCAGAGGGTAAGAAACGAACCCCCATAATATGTTGATACTTCATAATTATGGTATCAAGACTCAAAGTTTTGCATGCTTGGTACATTCTGAATTAGAGAATATTAGAAGTGGGCCTATCAGATCATTTCAAACTCGCGCTAGTTTAGGAAGTGGCTGAGAGAGGCTGACGATAGGGAGTTTGGCTTCATGAGGTAAGGCTTTCATCAATTTCACCCAATCACTGGGCGGGTTCATCTTGTTGAAGGTGCGGGCGTTGGCGTAGATAAGCTGGGGATTTTGTAGGAATTTAGGGCCCCAATTTATTGGGTTCCACTGAGAGTCGTCCAGGGTCTTTTGACTGGCGAAATTGTCCTTAATAATAAAATTGATTGATGTATTATTGGAGGCAGCTAAATGTCCGATGTTTCTCCAATTTTCCCCTGTTTGCCCCCCAACATTCTTACTTTGCAGCCTGGAGGGCAAATGTCTGACATCGCCCCCCTCAAGAATGTTGGGGGGAGTATAGGACCATAGGAAGCAGCCATGTACCCAATTAATTGTGACTCCAGAAGTGAGGGATTTGATAAAGTATTCCTCCCCTCTTTTGTAAGTTACTGAAAAGGGCCCTTCCAAGACTGATCCAAGCTTTTCACTTCTAGGTGTGATGCGGTTGTGATAGTACAATACCAAGTCATCTACTTGGAAGGTAGGGAGGGGGGTATGGCGTGCATTAGTGGCTTCACCTTCTCTTGTGACTGTCTTGGCCAAGTTAGTCATCGCATTGGCTTGCAGTTGGATAATGTGCTGAGCCAACTGTTTCTTGGCTTTCTCTGGGTCAACTCTGTTGGTGAAAACATCTTTGGCTAATAGAGCGGGTACCCCAGGTTCGCGGCCATACAACACCCAGAAAGGGGACATCTTTAGGATGTGGTGATAACTAATTCAGTAGACCATGAGAGAGCTAGGTAAGTAAAGGTCCCAGTGGAGAGGGTCTGAACTAGCCTTTTTATGGAGGATGGAAATTAGAGTCCCATTTACTCTTTTTACGGCCCCATTTGTGGAGGGGTTATAAGGGGCTAAAAAGAGTTGTTGAGCTCCCATGGAGGTGGCAAGGAGCTTCACCACTAGAGAGGTAAAATTCTTCCCAATATTGCAAAGGAGGACCTGTGGTCAACCACGCCGCGTAAAGATGTATGGGTGTAAGAAATTCGCCGTGGCTTTACCTGTCTGAGTGGGGAGAGCAACAGCTTCGATCCATTTTGTAAAATGATCAATTCCAACCAATATATAACGATTGCCCCCAGTAGACTGAGGGAGAGGACCTACCACATCCAAACTTATGGTGTGGAAGGGTTGTTGAGGCGTTGTAAGTTGGTACTGATATCGGGCCTTGAAGCTGGATTGTTTCTTGCAGGTCAGGCAGGCATCCAAGACTTCAGTTATGGTTTCCAAAATACCCTCCTAGTAATACTGATTCTTCACCCACTCATAGGTTTTCGGGCTCCACCATGGCCCATGATAGTGTGGGACTCCAAGATGACAGGGCCTCGCTCTGAAGGCCGGAGGTAGGGTAACCACTTTACTCCTATCTTCTTATATAACTTCCCATTTTCAACCTTTGTGTTGCGGGAGTGCCAGGCTAGAATTTTTTGGACTGGTTCATCTTCATCGGCCCATGCATCTGGAGTCATGAAGAGATCATGTAGCCTCTCCACTTCACTATTGTCTAAGTGAAGAATGGGCAGCTGGGTTAACCCATCTACATTCATGTGGCGTGTTCCTGCCCGATGCTCAATGGTCATATTATAGGGCTGGAGCTTGAGTGCCCAGCGAGACAACCGCCCAGAGGGGTCTTCATATTATGCAACCACTTTAATGAGGCGTGGTCGATGACTACTTTGAATGAGGTCCCATATAAGAAGGGGCGGTGTTGTTTGATGGCAAGCAGGACAGCTAGGCACTCCTTCTCTGTAATGAAGTAGTTATGCTCAGCTTTGGAGAGCATTTTGCTAAAGTAAGATACAGGGTGATCGATACCCTGCTCATCCAATTGAGCCAGTATTGTGCCAACAGCGTAGACAGAAGCATCAGTGAATAACATGAAAGGTTTGCTGTAGTCAGGGTGGCGGAGTATTGGTCATTTTTGCAGCAGCGCATTCAGAGTCTCAAATGCGGCCTGTTGTTCCTCACCCCAATGGAAAGGGGTGTTCTTTGTCAATAGGCGGACGAGGGGCTCACTGAGCTGAGCGAATTTTTGGGATGAACTGATGGTAGTACCCCATCATGCTAAAGAATACCTGGATATCACAAAGGGTTTTTGGCGCAGGCATCTTTGATATGGCTTTGACTTTATCTTAAAGCGATTGTATACCCTCTTGTGAGATAGAGTGTCCAAGGAAGTCTAGCTTCTTTTGGAAAAACGTGCATTTTGAGGGCTTTAATTTGATATGCGACACCCATAACCATTGAAACACCTCCTTTTTGTGTGCGAGGTACTCGTTGAAAGTTTTAGAGAAAACTGTAATATCATCGAGGTAGACAATGACACAGCTTAACTTGAGGTCCTGTAATATATGATCCATTGCCCTCTGGAAAGTGGCGGGCGCGTTGCACAACCCTTGGGGGAGTCGGGTAGGTTGGAAGAGACCCTCACTGCAGATGAGCGCAAACTTTTCTTGGTCTTGCAGAGAAAGATCCATCTGCCAATATCCGCTATCCAAGTCCATGGCGGAAAAGACTTGGACCCAGAGAGTTGGGCCAGCGCATCATCAATGCGTGGAATAAGGTAGCTGTCCTTTTTTGTGAGATTGTTCAGCTTACAGTAGTCCATAACCACCTGATGACCCCCATTTTATTTTCTTTATCAGCAGTAGCGGGGAAGACCACAGGATTTAAGAAGGCACCAATAGCCCCGCATCAAGCAGCTGCTTGAGCTCCATCCGCATCTGTACCTCCTCAACTTTAGATTTGCGGTAGGGTTTGGAGTGGATAGGATGAGCGTCCCAAACATCGATTGTGTGCATCCAACCTTTCATATGTCCGCAGTCATTATCAGACTTGGAGAAGACATCGCTGTAGGACTCCAATAAGGACTGAACTTTATTAAGCTCCGCTGGAGTTAAGTCTTTCTGAGATATGAACAGTGGGCAACGTACATAATGACTGGTTGGCAGGCAAGCCCATATCAGCCATAGACCCAATGCAGTGGACTTGGTTTATTTCCTCAAGGGGAATCAACAAGCCTCTTCCAATCTCCTGGTATTTTCTACCACCAGATCCTTCTTGGTGAGATTTCCGAGAAGAAGGTTGATGGGTCGCTGATAAGCAGGATCTAACATGCCTGGAAGTACTCTAGGCTCCAACGGGCTAACTCCATTAATTCTATTTAGGTGTAATATGAAGTTATGGGGGAATTGCATAGTGATCTTGGTGTCAACTACCCTTTGTTCGACCGCTTTAATTACCACTTCTGTAGCATGAAAGGGATACCCTCAAGGGCGTCCACTGATGAAGGCAACATTTTGGTGTTGTGGCCTGCCATTGTGTAGGATAGGGATAAGGCGGAAGATGGAAACTCAACAGTACACGCATAATTCTTCTTATTGATGTCTTCATTGGTTAGAATCAGAGGAACCTCATAGATCAGCATGGAGAGATAGCCCTGCTTCATGTTGATAATTCCCTCATACTCAAGTATGAATTGGGTACCAATGAGCATGTCATATGTATTGTTGGATAGAGTCACCGCGGGGGCTGAGAGTAGTAGCTTCCCAAATTGGATGGGTAGAGATGAGTAAGCCCCAATGGCGCGAGTATTGGTTAGCCCCACAGTGTTAAACTCTTAAGTGTACTCAAGGTCAGGGGCCAACTTGATTTTTTTCATGAGCCTAGATGACACAAGGTTCACAGTGGACCCAATATCAAGGATCGCCTTAACCCGCACTCCATTAACAGTGACTTCTACTTTGGTTAAAGTTCTATCCAGCTTGGGGGGAAGGGCGAAAACTTCCTTGAGATCGAAAGTAGAAGCAAGGCGGTTGGCAGTCTCAGGGTATTTCTACTGGATAGTCTGCAGCGTATAAACTCTCAAGGGGAGGCAGAGCATAGAATCAACATGCTGATCCACATCACTGGCAGTATCAATCACCTCCAAGCCTCTCAACACCTGATAAAGATAGGTGCAGTTGAGCACTTTAGCCCAATTCACTCTCTCAGGTTTTAATAGGTTGGGTACTTTCACTTCACCTGGAGCTCCTAAGACATAGTGACCGTTATCTTCACAACCCCCTCAGTCTCCTCATCAGAGGGATTCTCAATGCACGTTGGCGCGTCCATAGGGGGTGTGGTATGGTCAGAGCTTTTTTAGGGCCAGTTAGGTCCTGGGATAATTTGTCTGACTTATTAACTGTTGTGAGTGGTAGAGGATTGGAAACAACTTTGACTAGCGCCTTAGAAAGGGCAGGTTCGGGTTGCTCCATGATTTTGAGGTTTTGGCTGAGATACAGCTGGCGGAGAGACAGGTAACGCCTTAAGAGGACGTGGCGTTTGAGCTACACCAGATTTTGGTTGATCAGTGGTGGGGTGCTTTGAGGAGATAGGCGGTGTAGCCTTGGTGACTGGGGCACTTAACCCATTGTTAGTGGGAGCAGGCGATACCCACGAAATGGGTTTAGGCTTAGGCGCTGACTTTGGAGCCCCTTGAATAGTCCACTCTGAAGAAAAGGAGGGGCCGGCTAAAGGGGCGTCTGCTTTCACCAACTGAGGTGGTTGAGTAGAAGACGATGAGGAGCACTTTACTGTCACAGCTATAATCATCTGCTTATCATCATAGGAAGTAGAAGCAGGTTAAGCAGAAAATTCTGCAAGGGCAGGTTCCCAAAGGGTGATAGCCATAGAAGAAGCAAACATAGTGGCCGTAGTTGGTTGGCTTCAAGACCCTGGCGTAGGGTCAAATTTATAAATGTCAGCCACATCTAATAAGGCGTCCCAGAAATTGCGTACACTTGTAAATGAACGTTTTACAGCAGAGAGATGCATTGCTAAGGAGGGATGCGACGCCAAGCCAGCCAAGATAGCTGCAATAGCATCGTCTAGGGGTAGCATCTTAGCAAGCAATAGAGGCTGAGCGAGAGAGTAAAAGTGTTCAGTAAAGGAAGCGATGGATTCGCCCTGTTGCAGGCTAAGGCACATGAAGGCCTGTTTTTGCTTGTGTAATCTTTGTAGGGAGCCAAATTCCTCAATTAGTGCTTGCTTCACCTCCGCCCAGGTGCTGAGGGTGGCCATGTGTGGCACCATGATCTCTTGAGCGCCACAACTCAAGCAGGGAAGGATGTACCTTAGTTTTTGTGGGTCAGTTGCTCCTTCCATCGCAGCTTCATAAACAAAGAGAAAGGTGGCAATACTGCCCTCGCCCAGGGTAAACTTATCCCTAAACTGAGGTTTGTGAATAGAGGGGGAGGCCCCATGAGGGCCTTTCAAGGAGTGCTGCTCAATCCTTTTGTGGCGAGACAAAGCACTAGCTAGCTGGAGTTGAATAGCGACTAGCTGAGGGTTAATCTCCATTATTTTCATAGTTTTTGTGGTATACAGGTCCCCTGTAGTGAGCACCACTTGTTGGATTTTTAGTACTTGAGGGCTCGCTTGGTGCTAATTTACCTAAAACCCAACAATTTTGGGGTTGATACCATAAATATAAAAAACTTAATTAATAAATAAAACCCTTGGAAAAAGTGATTTTTTTTGATTTTTTTAAGGCTCCGGAGGGTAAGAAATGAACCCCATAATATGTCAATACTTCATAATTATGGTATCAAGACTCGAAGTTAGGCATACTTGGTACATTCTGAATTAGGGAATATGAGAAGTGGGCCTATCAGATCATTTCAAACTCACATTGGTTTAGGAAGCGGCTGAGAGGGGCTGACGATAGGGAGTTTGGCTTTATGAGGTAAGGCTTTCATCAATTTCACCCAATCACTGGGCGGGTTCATCTTGTTGAAGGTGTGGGCGTTGGCGTAGATAAGCTGGAGATCTTGTAGGAACTTAGGGCCCCAATTTATTGGGTTCCACTGAGAGTTGGCCAGGGTCTTTTGGCCGGCGAAATTGTCCTTAATAATAAAATCATATGATGTATTATTGGAGGTGGCTAAATGTCCAATGTTTCTCCAATTTTCCTCTGTTTGCCCCCCAACATTCTTACTTTGCAGCCTGGAGGGCAAATGTCTGACAACCTTTTTCAACCTCAGTTCTCATGCCAATTCTCAAATTAGCCCCCTTTCTTCATAAGTTCCCATAATGGTTTGTGAATTGACCCTTTTCTCAAAAGCAACCCCTGGAAACCTAGAGCTGGAGATAATGCCAACCCACGAGCTTAAGAACCCAAGAACAGCAGTGTGAACTGTAACCTCCCTTTCACTATATATAGAGACTAGTGCCCTTACTTATCAGGGTACTACCTTATTATGCTCCCTAGGTTTTGTTTATTTTTAAATAAAATCATTTACCCCTTCCAATCTGGATTTTTTGCTATTCTACTGAAGAACATTTTGGTGCAGCATGGAGCATGTCATGGCCACCATGCTCCCACTGAAACGGCCAAGCCCAATTTAAAAATATAGGATTGTGGACTCACATGGACAACTGTTTCTTGGTTCCTCTGGTAGCTGATTAGAACCCATTAGTTTAGAACAATGTAAACTCGAGCTAACTGATCTAACAAATATGACTTGGGTCTTAAAGACTAGCTCTTGCTCATTTTCAATACTAATCTTCATTCTGTAAATCTGAATGAACTGCTTGAGGTAAATGGTGTGAATTTCCACACTTGAGGAGAAGATCAGAAGATTATCAAGGTAAGTAATGCCACATAACTCAAAGAGGTCACCAACGCTTCATCAATTTTGTGCTGAATAGTTTGGTGCATTTTTAGGTCAAACCCTTATTTTAAACTTGTTTTTCTAACAGCGGTTAAAAAGGCATTTAACCATTCCTTCTCTTTTTTATCCAAATCTGATTAAATTTAATTAAGCAGTAAATCTTAAAAAAAACTTTTCACTTCTCAGCAAACCAGGAAATTTGAGCCTTAAGGTGATTGGGGTACCAGTCATTAGACACTTTATTTAAGTTTCTATAATAATATAGGTCTCATGGTACTATCTGACTTCACAACGCAAAAACAATGGAGAGAAGACCGTTGAAGTTTCTTAAAAGACCTTTATACTCCAAGTCCTTAACTCAATCATCACAGATTCTCCTATCTTGCAGTGTGCTGTATATTGGTAATACAAATTTAGTTAGATTTTAGAGTCAGCTCAAAACATAGTCAGAATCAGAGTTTAATTTTTTAAATTTAGGAAATCCTGAGATGTATTAATTATAGTTGCATAGACAGAAATACTTTTAAATATGATAAAAGCAGTAAGTCAAACCCATTTAGATGAACATTCAGAGAAGATAACATTTTTTCCCATTGCAATGAATGATAGAAGGCAGATATCCTCTTCCTAATGTATATAAAGGGTAGATACTTAATAATTTCTTAAAAAGCTTATTTTGACTTTTTGATACATGATTTGTCTCCACATCATACTGGAGCCACCAGCTACTCCCAAATTCAGTTATAACAGCTATCTGACAGATGCAAACTTCTTTTCCATGTCAAGATTACCAAATAGCACACGTAGTAGCTTAACCCAAGATCATAGCTGATGTGGTCTGGTTGCATCAATTTAATTCATAATCTTTGATAAATTCTGACTAACTGGTTTTCTAGCTCTAAGTAAATTAACTATAGAAAGCACCAGTATCCACTAGGCCAATAGTCATTTTAATTATAAGTGTCTAAAGATATTAAAAAAATAAAAATAAGCAGAGAGCTTTTGCTGGCTTAAATTTGTTAAAGTTATAGTGAGAGTAGCTAAATCATCTTTCCCAGATACTTTAGAGATGGTAACATCTTGAGTTAAAAATTTTTTTGATAGGCAGCTGCACAGAGATCACAGTTACAAAGTGAGGATCACCCTAAGTGGTTAAACAGATAGAGGGCTGGAGTTGATAAGTTTTTGCCCAAATGCTTAAACTTTATTTCTACCATGAAATGGGGAAAAATAGGAAATGGCGAAGGTGTATAGGAAAGGATGATTCCCTGTGATCTCACAGAAAGGGCTTAACCTCTTGCGCTATAAATTAATTAGCAGAAGATTGTGACCATCTTTCCCAAAGAAACTCCAACTGAGTTCTTACTTTGAATATAATAGAAACATCTTGCGCTATAATGACGTGCTAATGCGTCATGATAGCGCTGAGGTTAAACATGAGATTCCCCTATGAAAGATTCATTGTAGCTTAGAAGGATCAAAAGGGGTAGGCAAGCACCCTATATTGTTTTCTCAAATCTCACTCTTATAAATTCATCTATAGTTGCTGTGGAGAGAGGCTTGATGGACAGCATCATGGGAGCTTCTTGAGACTAGTCCAAATTTAATGTGGTTCAGATTCTACTAAATAATAAGAATAGACATATATCTACAACAAAAAACACCATAGTCGGTTGTTTTTATTAAGAAAATCAAAAGTTGTGTGACCATAAAAAACAGCGTAGCCATCCAGATAGTGTTGGCTAGTAGCTAACTTTCTATTAAGGGACAAAACATGGGCTTTAAACAGAGGATGATGACGCAGCTAAAGTGAAACTGAGATTATATTCATATATAAACAAAAGGGATTGGGGAAATATTATGTTTGGTAGACAGTTAAGTGAGGCAACATGGTTTATAAATTCAACAAAAAAGTTGGTAAAAAGATCATCCTTACCGCCCTAGAGTAATTTAATATAAGATAAGTCAAAAGTTAGAAATGTTTTTTATGATCCAGAATGATTTAAAGCTCATTCAAGGAACACGAAAAAAACCAGTATAGTCAACAATATGTTTGAGATTATAATAGAACTGGCGAATGAAGATAGCATTAAATAAAACACAATGTAAAATGATATATGATGCATCTTATCATCAAAACGCAGACTTGGACAATACTGAGTAAAGGGTCACGTGATTAATTAATATACTTGATGAACAGGGCATGACACTACTATTAATTTATTTAAATTGGTACTTTTTAATTTATTGAGGGCTCAGGGTGTGGAGAGTGATTAATTGGTATTGGCAAAAGGTAAATTACGTCAATAATGATACTTGAGATAGTAAAAATTGAATAAATGCGGATAAGATGGCAATTTAGTGAAAAAAAATAAAAAGTGAACAGACTGCGCCTAATGAAATAAAAGACCAAAAAATAAGAATAAATATTTGATTGAATTGTGTAATGACAGAACCTTAAGATTTATATAAAATAGCAAAATAAAAAACGCACACTTCCAAGTATTTAACATTAATTTTCTAATGATGTGGAAGAAGAAGAGCAAAGTTGAGGGTTTTAATTCTAGATTAGAGTAAATCATCAGGATCCCAAAAAATGTTGACAATAAAGGTGTAGATTGCATATGAGAGAATTCATGTGAACTATGAACTCAGAGCTGAGTTTCTTGACAGAACCTGATAAAGGAGATACCAATTTTATCAAATAGGTTTTTTGATTAAACTTTAATAAAAATGCAGGATCAAAACTAAGGCTATGAAAAGACTTAGGTGTTTTTCAAATTTTTAAAATTTTCAGCCATTAAGACTTCCCACATCAATAAAATATTTATATACATATATGGTAATATCATATAATTAATGAATAGTCCATAACACATGTTTTGTTGATGACAACTTCTATAAGGTCTTAACACTTTCACTGGTTTTTTAAAAAACACCTGAACTTTTTGGCACTTAACTTAAGCAAAATTTCTTAGCTGATGTTCACACTTTTTGTAATCATTTTGGTCATTGTCCATAACTTAAATATTCAATAAAATTTGAAATAAAACTATGTAAATCTCATTTTTGGAAGCTATAATGCGTTTTTAGATTTACATGCCCCTCATTTTTTGGACGCATAAATGAGTTTATAGATTTACATCACCCCCGTTTTTGGACGCATATATGCTTCAAATCATTGAAAGGTTCAATATTAATGTATATTGTATTCATGAAAACCAACTCATAACACAAATGGGCTTGACTTAATCAAAGTGCTATGGCATCAGTATTTGCATTGGAAAATATTCTTTTTAACCGTTAGTTTTAGAATGTTAACGTAATAATGGCAGACCTGATTTTTCTCAATAAAAAATATCTTTTTGAGTTCTATAAACTTTCAGGTTGGTGCCAATTTATTGCACTAATTGATTCAATACTGTTATGTTTTAGGATCTTATTGATGTACCCTACTAGTAAAGCATGGTAATTTGAAATAAGCATAGGATGACAATATCTAACTTGCCAACTTCTGGCTACAATTAATAGTTTGGATAATGATTAATGGTAGTTTTGGCCTTTTTTAATAAATTTTCTAAGTCTGCATTTTTAAGCTAAAGTGCTTTTGCAAGTGTTAAGGTAAATTTTTACATTTGTTCACACCTACAGCTATGTCAAAAGACATGAACATACTAAAAAATTTTCTTGATAAGTTTGCCCTTTTTCCTAGAATATTATTATAAAACCAAGTTGTTATTTAAAAGTATAAGTTTAAAGAATACTATGACATATTTTAAAACCTTAGTGAAACTATATTTAGTTAGTCATATTTAAATTTCAATAATAACTTAGTTTTATTATCTTTCTGTTTGATATCACTTTTGAGTGAATTTAAAAATTAAAGCTGAACTAAACAACTTTAAAAACCAACACACAGCAAAACCCCATATTGAACAATTGCCATCATGACTTTGGCAAAAAAATGTTTTGGGGAAGAATAATCATGATTTAACCAATATGTTCAGCCAATTACATGTCCAATCTCATAATAAAATTTATTTTTATATGAAAATAATGATAATATCAGCCAAAAGACCCTGGCTAAACTCTCAATGGAACCCTGAAAATTGGGGCAACACTTTTCCAAATACCAAACAGGCTATTACTTCAAAATCTGGCAGTTAGATTGCTCCAACCAAAAGGCATATTTCAGGGCGCCCATCAAAAGGCTCTAAAAGCCACGTCTAGTTCCATTTCAACACCTAAGCAGGCACCTCCTTTTATAGAAATGGTGGAGGTCCCCCAAGATGCAATTAATTTAGCAAATGGTGATTGGGTAAAATATCAAATCATTTTCAGATGGGTACATTCTGCCTAAATTTACCTTCCCATCAGTCGTTTCATTTAAATAACATTAGTTTCTGAGCTCCAATAGGATGAATTATCATATTACCTATTTTGGATGTTTCTCAAGCAATTCCACGCGATTAACATTGTATTTCCCTTGACCCTTGATACAATTTAAATATTTAATAGCCCAATATTGGGAGGGTTTGTTTTTCCCCACGCTGACACTAATAAACCGTAGAAAAATCACCTTTTTGGTTACTTAGTGTTCTTATATTTTTATTATATAAAACTTTTTTGTGGATCCAGCACCCATCAGCACCAGCGAGCGAAAAACAGCTAAATTCTTACAAAGTGGTGCTCAAATTAGGGGCACCTGTACACCACCAATATCATCTAAAATGAAGGCTTTAAATGTGAGTAACCCTCCAACTTTTCCTTTTCAAAATGAATCACATCTATTTGCCTTGGAAAAGCAACTAGCAGAGGCTTTATCCCGTCTCAAAGAGCTTGAGAAGCGCCCATTAAAACCCCATTTTAAAGAGATGTACACCCCTGGTGAAGGGAGCATTGCTTCCTTTTTTTATGTTTATGAAGCTGCCATGTATGGTGCAACGGATAAACAAAAAGTTCAATATATCCATCCTTTCTTAAGTCACCTATCACAAGAGATAGATATTTTCTTACATGGACCCTTTGCATATCTGGGAAGAGGTTAAGGAGGCACTTTTGTCTGAATTTAGATCAAAGCAGAGTCTACATAGGGATAAACAGGCTTTTATGCGCCTTAGCATGTATGAGGGCGAATCAACCACTGCCTTTGCTGAGCAATTTTACCCCGCTGTGCAAAGGTTGTACACATCTAACATGATAACCCTGGACGATGCTATCACAGCCATGTTAACTGGGTTATCTCTTCCCTCTCTATCCAGGCATATCATCTCAGTGAAACGCCACTTCAAATTATATCTGCGACAAAATAGAGGCTCTGTTAGGGGAGTTAATTTCCATTTATGTGCACCAACAAATGAAGCTGAGGTGAAACTTTAGCTCTAACCATTAAGGAGTCTTCGCCTAATGAACATTTGGGAGTGAGCCCACCTGTGCCTATTGTCATGTGAACATGACATAATAGTGGGAACCAACCTCAAAAATAAGTCTGGGCACTTGGAGGCCCAAAAGGTGAAGTTACAGGGCCTCCCAGACCTGAAGCACACCCTAGACCAACGCTGGGTAAGGGCAAAATATGCCAAAGTTGGTCCTAGTGGGGTGCCAAGTGCCCAGCCCCTGATGATGGGCCAAGCATTAAAACGTACTATCTACCAAATAAAGGCGGATAATTTTGGTTCACTTGGTTAAAGAATGAGGGTTTGAAACCCATTCCATCTATGAAATAACGCACTTGGGTCAAATCCAACTTCAGTCAATAACTTGAGTGAAGTTGGTTTCAGACTATTTTACTAACTCAGATGGCAGTATCACCCTATTGGCGGGCCGCTGCTTGGGACCATTACAGCATAACCCCAATTTCCCCATCTGAGGTTAAATACCTTTTCCCGACCAACATTCCTTGATGGTTGACTTCCCCAATAAAACCTTTTCCCGTTTATGTTATTCTAAATATTTATGATTTTCTGAATGCTCCTGTGCACAAACATTTTTGAGGAGGTCTTACGCTCCATTATCCTTGCCATGGCAAATACCATGCAGCTCTCCCCTTTTGCACCTTTTGTCCTCCCAGGCTCCCTCCAACCTGGGTCGCTTAATCTCTTTCCAATATGCACACCGCGCCACTTTTACTGGCGTTTTTATCATAAATATCGTTTTTCTTGGCCTAAGATGTTATTGCTCCAGCATCCTCTGCTGGGCTCTAAAGGTTTTGGCATTAACGGCTAGTTCCCTAACGTGGGCCTTGTGTGCCATGCACTACTACGCTGGGAATAGGAGAGTTATAGACACTCTCCTTACATTAGTCGACCAACCACCCTATTTTCTTATGTACACGAACTTTTTCCATGTGGAGCTTCTCTGAGGTGGAAACAGTGACCGTCAGCTGTGGGCTCCAGCTGTCATTAGCCGCACCGCTGTTTGCTCTTTTCCCCAAAGGTTGGAGCAACTTAACGTTATTTTGGTTGTCTCTAACTGGGAAGTATCCACCCTTCATGTTTGTACCTGGTAGTTTTGGACACTTTGAGGTCCAAAGGTCGTGATTCCCTGACATTCCGCCAAATTTATCAATGTCAATTTAAATAAACTAGTTTTCTTTTGCCCCCACATTCAGCTGATGTTGTCAGAATTGGTGAAGATGGGCTTGGGGGTGTTGGCCATAGATATCATCAGCCATTCCATTATGGTTCAAGGGACAAAGTTATTCGCATCAAAAATCGCGTTTTATAATGAAAACCTGAGATATACCTCTGAACCAATTTTTCCCTCTCATGGTTCAGATCTTAAACCCATTCCTGTGTATGAAATCAAACCATAAAATCCTTGTTTGACCTCTTCCATGATTCACAGCACACAGGAAGTTGAAAAAGAGCTGTGCCTATTATATGAAAATGTTTATGCACCTGCAGAAGGCATGGAGGGGTATGTGGCCTCAGAAGTAAGAGTGGCCAAATATTCCTCCCCTTTTTGATTCCCAGACCTACCCTTATGGATCACTCAAGACAGAAGAAAATTTAGGTGAACTAGGGGCGTTTTCTGCTTTGAATAAATCCCACTCTTGATACTTTCTCTTGACTGCTACCCTTAAACCCTCTTTGGGGAAGTTCACCACAACCATTTTAGTGGATACCAGTGCCACCAATAATTTTACTTACTAAGATCTGGCTGACTACCTTGAGTTGAGCTATTCACCAGGTGGTATGGCTAGAGTTGGAGCTTCTCATGGTATCCCTATGGTGAACGTCATAGGGATGGTGGACTACCAGGTGGGCACCTATCTTCTGTCCGATCATTTCCAAGCTATCAAGCACCTCTTGTTCCCCATTATTATGGGAGTTGAGTGGTGGAGAAAGTTTAATGTCCGCACTAATTTGAAATAAAACACGTTATCTTTGTTTTTGATTAATGGTCACCAGTTAATTGTTCCCTTGTTGGAGGATAACATCCAGGGCCCATTACCTCATTGGCCCAATGTTCACACCCCCTATCTTGCTAATTTGATTAAGATTCCCCCCTCCGCGGGATTTTCCCTACCTTCCTGTTTGAAGGGTTTGGAATCCTCTTTTGATGCAGTATCTTCCAATGCACTCCCTGAGCAATCTGAGTTCGATTGTGACTTTAAGCTCACGGTGGATTGGTGCGCATATCTTCCCCCATTTACCCATTAACTGTCCAGGAGGAAGAGGCCTTGGATGTGTGGGTGAAGGAACAGTTGTCCAAAGATGAGAGTTTTCAGCGTATCTCTCCTGTATGCTCTCACCTACTCTTTGTGGAGAAGTCTGATGGTACCTTACGCCCCAGCGTAGACTATGGTAACCTTAACAACGTTACTGTACCAGACCTCCATCCCATCCCTTTGGATTACCAGATTGCACGCTATGTGGAGAAGGCGAAGGTCTTCTCCAAGCTGGATTGCCTCAACGTGTTCAATCAGATCCGGATTAAAAAGGGACAAGAGTGGTTGACTGCATTCCATACCAGAAAAGGGATTTTTCAGTTTGGGTCATGCCTTTTGGGCTTAAGAATACCCCTGCTATCTCTCAACGCCGCATTGATGCAGCGTTGGGGGACCTGTTAGGGGTATGCTCGGTCGCCTACATGGATGATATCCTGGTCTTTTCCCCTGATAAAGAGTCCCATGCAGTTCACCTTTGGCAAGTGGTGGAGCGGTTAAAGGCTGCCAGCCTTACATTAAAAAAATCAAAGTGCGAGTTCTTTAAGTCCCAGGTCACGTTTCTGGGCAACGTCATGTTCGACCAAGGACACATGATAACTCCAGACAAGGAGAAGGCGATTCGTGAGTGGCCTACCCCCACCTCAGTTAAGGAATTAAGATCTTTTTGAGGACGTGCACAAAACTCAAGAAGTTTACTCTCAATCTGTCTGAAGTGGCGGCTCCCTATACAAGGCTAGCGGTGCCAAGGTGCTTTAGTGGTCCCACATTTTGGAGGATGCTTTCCAAGCAGTGATGTGCACCCTGTTGTCCACGACTGTTATTCGCCATTTTGACCCTTCATAGGAGTTTATTGTGTTGACTGATGCCTCCAACTTCGCCATAGTGGCCGCCTTGTTACAAGTAGGCGAAGATGGGATAGAGCATCCAGTGGGATATTTTTCTAGGAAGATGTCTCTGCATGAATTGAATTAAGCTGTTTATGATAAGGAGTTACTAGCAGTGGTGGAGGCGCTGACATATTGGCGTCACCACTTGCATGGCTCTTCCCAATCATTCTGCGTACGTACAGATCACCATGCCTTGCTGTACTACCGCGCCTCTCATGTTCTAACTCCACGGCAGACCCAATGGCATGAGACCCTTGACCAATTTTCATTCACGTGTGAGTTCACCAAGGGCAAGGAGAATGGTTTGGCAGATGCTTTGAGCTGCAACCCTGCATTAGCCCCCAACCTCAAGGAGGTAGAAGTGCAAAACACCCAGGTGATGATTCCTCCAAGTAAACTTCTGCCTCAACGACCCTCTCCTCCGGCCAACGGACCAGCGCTTGCACCTCTGGATAACGCGGAGGAATATGGTATGTTTAGAAAGGTTGTCCTCTCTCAGCCGCTGTCAGTCAAATATGACATTGTACTTGTTTAGAGCTTTAAATTAAGAGAATCTATCCAGGGGCTATCACGTAAAGGATGAGATGGTGTGGTTCCAGGGACGCCTTTGGGTACCTGCTGGACCACTGCGCCAGGACATCATTTGGGACCATCATGATGGAATCACCATTGGTCATCCGGGGAGAGCAAATTCCTTGGAGCTGATACGTCACACATACAAATGGAAGGGCTTGCCATCTCAGGTGGGCCGGTATTGTAAGGAGTGCCTGGTATGCAACCAGATGAAACCCAATCGTCAACCTTTAGCAGGGTTGTTGGTACCAGTCCATAAGGCCGATGGGCCCTGGACCTCCATCTTGATTGATTTCATTGTGGAGTTACCAGTCTCAGATGGTTATGATGCCTTCATGGTAGTGGTGAACTGGTTCACAAAGTTTGCCCACTTTATTCTTTGCATAACTACCATAACCGCAGCTGAAATGGCTAGGCTTTTCGTTATCCATGTGTTTGCGCTCCATGGGGTCCCCAAGAAATTATCAGCGACTGGGGCCCACAGTTTACCTCCGTGTTTTGGGAAGAGTTGTATAAAACTCTTCAGATTCGCTCTTGCCGTTAAACTGCTTATCATCCCCAATCAGATGGGCAGACTGAACGAGTGAACAAGTGCTTGGAACAGTTTCTGCGGTGTTACACCACTGCAGATCATTCAGATTGGGCTTCTCACTTTCCCATGGCCCAGTTTAGCTACAACAATACCTTGCACTCTTTGATTGTCTATTCCCCATTTTTCGCCAGCCATGGCTTTAACCCCGCTTTTAACATGGAGCTCAAATGTGGGTCAAAGGTTAAAGCGGTGGTGGACTTTGCCAAGACAATCAAGAAGGTCCACCAGGGGGTTTCCACAAGCTTGGAGGCGGCTATGCAGGTATATAAGGAGAACGCTGATGGGAAGCGCCGAGTGGGTCCCACATACAAGGAAGGGGATTTCGTGATGCTTGATGCTCATAACATCCCAATCAAGCAGCCATGTAAGAAGCTGGGACCAAAGAGGATTGGCCCCTACCGCGTTGTTAGAAAGGTGGGCCATGCCTCATGCCAGCTAGATTTTCCCCCTCATTCCAGATCTTCTCGGTGTTTCATGAGAGCAAACTGACGTTGTTCAAGTGCCCCCACCAGAGACTCCTGAGGCTTATCTCATGGATGGGGCTCCAGAGTGGGAGGTAAAAAATAGTTGCCTCACGCCATGTTAAAAGAAGACTTGAGTACCTGGTATCCTGGAAGTGTGACAAACAGGCTCTCTCCAGTATGCAACAAATGAATTTGGCAAAAGAAGCCAAATTGCAGTCCATATAGCTGAAACTACACAAGAGAGAATCTTCCTGTTATGTGCATTGAGGCCACAATCAGTTATTAAACCATGTAAGATATTAGCCAGAATGCTGGTTGACAATAGTGCACTTTGTCCCATTGACAAGGAATAAAGAGAAGCTAAAGCCTGTGCCAACTCTCTATCATCATACGTGTTGAATCCTGTCATACAATAAGAATATAATAAAAATAAACTTAAACTACCCACAATAAATTTAAATTTAAAATATAAACTTAAACTTTTAGTTTATTTGTCTGCAGGATTGAGAAAACGAAGTTAGAGAATCTAACTTGATTTCCTGTATTATATGTGCTGGAGAAAGCTAAGCACTCTCATGGTTTAAAAAAGCTTAAAAAATTAAAAAATGCCTTGTTCAAAACCTGAGCTTAAATTAGTAATAATGGGATTTCGAACTTGAAAGTTTCCAACTTTTGGCCTGCTTATGAGATCCAAACTCCAGATTCTGACTATCAGACTTAAATGAATTATTGGAATTATTATTCATATCATATTTCCAAACTGAACCATCTCGAATTTGATTAAATCTTATAGCTGAACTTTGTAAATCCTTCTCCATACTCTTATTGGTAGCCCTAAAGGTAAGGATTATATGGCGGTCAGGTAGGACCTTGACCGTTACAGGAAGGGCTTTAATGCTGCAGAAAACAGTTGGGTTCCAGCATGTGACTGTGTGAATGCCCAAGAATTGATTGACACCTTCCACCAGCGTTTTCCCCAGGCTGCCAGATCCCAACCAAAACTGACCATCGCTTCCATGAAGTTGGCCCCTGCCCACAAGAACTTTTCCCTGGTGCAAGCCCCTGGAGGGGGGGTGAGCCCCATTGAGAGGAGAGGGTAATGTCATGTGAACATGACATAATAGTGGGGACCACCCCAAAGATAAGGCTGGGCGCTTGGAGGCCCAAAAGGTGAAGTTACAGGGCCTCCCAAACCTGAAGCACACCCTAGACCAACGCTGGGTAAGGGCAAAATATGCCAAAGTTGGTCCTAGTGGGGTGCCAAGTGCCCAGCCCCTGATGATGGGCCAAGCATTAAAACGTACTATCTACCAAATAAAGGCGGATAATTTTGGTTCACTTAGTTAAAGAATGAGGGTTTGAAACCCATTCCATCTATGAAATAACGCACTTGGGTCAAATCCAACTTCAGTCAATAACTTGAGTGAAGTTGGTTTCAGACTATTTTACTAACTCAGATGGCAGTATCACCCTATTGGTGGGCCGCTGCTTGGGCCCATTGCAGCATAATTCCAATTTCACCATCTGAGGTTAGATACCTTTTCCCCGACCAACATTCCTTGATGGTTGACTTCCCCAATAAAACCTTTTCCCGTTTATGTTATTCTAAATATTTATGATTTTCTGAATGCTCCTGTGCACAAACATTTTTGAGGAGGTCTTACGCTCCATTATCCTTGCCATGGCAAATACCATGCAGCTCTCCCCTTTTTGCACCGTTTGTCCGCCCAGGTTCCCTCCAACCTGGGTCGCTTAATCTCTTTCCAATCTGCACACCGCGCCACTTTTACTGGCGTTTTTATCATAAATCTCGTTTTTCTTGGCCTAAGATGTTATTGCTCCAGCATCCTCTGCTGGGCTCTAATGATTTTGGCATTAATGGCTAGTTCCCTGACATGGGCCTTGTGTGCCGTGCACTACCACGCTGGGAATTGGAGAGTTATAGACACTCTCCTTACACCTATCCTCCCCTGTGAGACCTGCTTCCTCAGTGCAAGTTAAGAGGATATTATGTCATCATATAAATTGGATACCTGTAAAGTAGTTGATACTGTGTTCCCACACATGCTCACCAAAGCAGCTGTGCCTTTCCCTCCAGCCAAGCTGGTAGTTGCGCACCCTAAGGCTACCCAACCTCAATTGCGGCCTTTCCATTGGTTGAGACTACACTTGGGGATGAGTTCTGAGGGGAGATTTGATGATGTTGGTTACTATATATTTGGAGCCCCAGTTGAAGTGGAGGTTACTGATCATTTGAACGCTGGAGGAGTAGACAAGACCACCATATCTGAGGAAACGCACCTCAGCCAAATTCTTTGGTGTCCAAAAAATCATTGACACTGCCAGAGATGGCGATCAATTTTCAGCTGGCATGATTCAAACTCTTCAGTGGGTCCATCCCATGGAATCCATCATAGATAAATACCGATAATGCTTAAAAACTAACCTCCATATTCTAGCTCAAGGAGTTCTTAGCTTTGTAGCTTACTTTGGAAGAACACTCACCATGGTTGAAGTGGTCAAACAAAAAGTCTGAGTATTGGACATCTTGGACACTGGTTCTCCAGTTAACGTGATCTAAACTAAGCTTACCAAAAAGATAAAGCTAGCGCTTGACTTGGATTACACATAATAATGTTGAATCGCAGGCCGAAACAATACCCGTGCTATTGGTGCATACTCTTCCCTTCTCATTAAAATTGGGAAGCTTATCTTATCAGCCCCTGCCATGGCTTTGGACAACAACGCATTTGATATTCTCATTGGTACCCAGTTTTTGATTGAGTAAGAGGGAATAATTAGCTTGAAGAAAGATTTTCTCTCATTACTCAACTATGAATTCCATTTAGTTTATCCAATAAAGAGCCCGGTATGAATGAATACTCTTGCCTGGTGGAACACCCCTTTTCCGTGATGACTTTGCATTAATCTACCTCTGGGCGCAACACAAAGAAATTGCCCAATTTAGTGGATGCTAGGGACGGTATCTATTTCTATGCTGCAGATGAGATCTTGATTAAGTCTGGTGAACAACGAGTGGTTGACATTAAAATACACTCCAAATCCCACACCATTGTTTGTTACACGTCGTAAGTATTGAGGGTGTTAGTCCCTTGGAGCCTCAGGTATTGCCTGGCATTCTATACCCAGGCTACCAGAGGCCTATTACTCTGCTGTTGGGGAACCTCACCGCAAAGGACATAGCTGTAAGAAAACACCCATAGATTGATAGAGGCTTGTTAGTCCCTGTGGAGGACGTTTAACAAATTCACTCCATTGGCTCTACGTTGGATATGGGTCTGCCAATGGATAACCTAGTATGTACCTTAACCAATGTCCATATCTCGGATGAGCTGACTCCCACTAAACTTGATAAAGTCCACAATCAATTAGATTTTAGCGAAATAATCTCCACATCAGATAATGACTATGGTCACATGAAGTTCTGGTGCCACTTCATTGATGTGGGTGATGCCCATCCCATTTGGTCAAAACTTTACCAAAAATCAAAAGTGGAAGAACAGCAGATGAGGACGGAACTCAAGAAGTTAATTGATGCAGGGTTACTCGTTCCTTCACAAAGCCTTGGGTCTTCTCACCTTTTGATAATCAAAAATAAGAACGGAGGTCATCAGATAGTCATGGACTACTGTAAATTTAATAACCTCATGAAAAAGGATAGTTATCATATCCCTCACATTGATGACGCCCTGGCTCAACTCTCTGGCTCTAACTTCTTCTCTGACATGGATTTAGCTAGTGGCTATTGGCAAATGGGCCTTTCCCCTGAAGACCAGGAGAAATGTGCTCTTATTTGCAGCGATGGTCTTTTTAAACCCACTTAATTATCTCAAGGATTGTGCAACGAACCTGCAACTTTCCAGCGTGCTATGGATCATATTATGCAGGACCTAAAGTTAAGTTGCATCATTGTCTACCTCGATGACATTATGGTTTTCGCAAAGACCTTTAACAAACATCTTGATCATCTAGAGGAGGTTTTTCAACGTTTACGTGAGTCAGATATCAAGTTAAACCCCTCAAAGTGTACCTTTTTTAAGTAAACTGTATTTCCTTGGTCACTCCATTTCTTAAGAGGGAATTCAACCCATCCAAGATAAGTTCAAAGCTATCTCAAAAAATGTCTCCCTAAAAATTTATGGGATATTCAGTTATTTCTAGGGATGATGGGTATTACCATCAGTTCAACCCTAAGTTTGCCCAGCTCAGTGAGCCTCTTGTCCGCCTATTGACCAAGAACACCCCATTTAAGTTTGGTGCTGAACAGAAATCTGATTTTTGAGACGTTGAAGCAACTACAACAACAACGTCCTATCCTGCAGCATCCTGATTATCAAACTGTTCATTTTTGTTTACTGATGCTTCAGACTATGCCGTTGGGCCATCTTAGCCCAATTAGATGAAAATGGTGTAGATCATCTATTATTCTATTTTAGTAAGATGCTGTCAAAGGCGGAATGCAATTACAGTGTAACAGAGAATGAGTGCCTTGCCGATCTGTTTGTTGTGAAGCACTACCGCCTTTCCTATATTGGACCACCTTCACTGTGGTTGTGGACCACGCTTCCCTAAAATGGTTACAAAACTTAAAGGATCCTACTGGCCGGTTAGCTCCCTGGGCTCTAAAGTTCCAGCATTATGACCTGAAGATCAAGAACCGTGCTGGAAACCATCACATGAATGTTGATGGGTTAACTCAGCTGCCAGTTCTTCATTTGGATAATAGGAGGCAGAGAGGTTATAGATTTTTTAATGACACCCAATGATTGGGAGGATGAGGATGAGCCCATACAGAAAATGTTAGCCCGGCACTCCCATAACACTAAAGTAGAAAATTGGAAGTTGTACAAACAAGTGGGGGCGAAGTGGTTGCATTACCTATGACCCTCGGAATGTGTACCTGTTATCTTAGAAGCTCATTTGACTTTAGGCCATTGAGGAGTAAAGAAAACCTACGAGTGGATTAAGGATTGGTACTTTTTGGGAGGGAATCATGGAAGCCATCGTCAAAGTCTTGGATGCTTGCCTTACATGTAAGAAGCAGTCTTGGCTCAAAACTAGATATCAATATCAGCTGACTACCCCACAACAGCCCTTCTATACCCAAAGCTTGGACGTAGTAGGACCGCTTCCTCAAACCACAGGTGGAAACAGATATATCTTGGTAGGCATTGATCACTTCACAAAGTGGGTTGAAGCTGTGGTGCTGCTGGCCCAAACTGCTAAGGCCACTGCCACCTTTCTTCATCAAAATATTTTCACTTGACATGGGTGCCCTTAAGTACTACTCTGCGACAATGGAAAAAACTTCACCTTTAGAGTAGTCAAAATCTTGGCTACCTCCATGGGAGCCCAGCAACTATTCTCAGCTCCATATAACCCATCAACCAATGGTACAGTGGAGCGAGCGAATGGTACTCTGGTTTCTATTTTATGGAAAATGCTTTGTCTGATCCCCTTCATTAGGATCATTATCTCCCAAGCGCTCTTATGGCTTATCAAATAAGCTATCGTCAGATTTTGAAAATGTCCCCTTTCCAACTTTTGTATGGCAGGGAACTGGGCATACCTGCTCTTTTAGCTAAGGATGTCTTCTCTAGAGGAGAGGAACCTGAGAAAGCCATGTGAAGGTTAGATAACCCCATCATTCAGCTTCAATCAGAGGCTATGACCAACCTAGCTAAAATGGTTACTAAAGAAGGCCAAGCTGCCAATGAGCTCCAAGCTCCTCTACCTTCTTTTCAAGTGTCAGATAGGGCTTTATATTACCACAATTGTATAACTCCTTTTAGTGGCAAACTTGGATCAATCTTGGAGGGGCCATTTACCATCATGTATAAGAGAGGAAATGAGTATTCTATAAAGACTTTGGCTACAGGAATTACCATAAACTTGGTACATGGCTACTTCCTATGACCCTACACTCCTCTCAACATTCTTAAGGGGGGCAATGTCAGACATTCTCCTTCTCAACCTTTGAAAAAGAATGTTGGATGTAAGAATGCCCCCAAATCTGCTACCATGATTGGCTCAACACCTGCTCAATCTTTAAATAATATTGTGGTTATCAATGATATGAGTACCAACGGCGAAAGGACTTTGGAAGATTCTCGGTGGAATCCTAGCTATCAGGAAAATATGATTTATAACAAAAATTAGCTAAATAAGGTAAGAACTAATAATAGAATTGCTCTGACTTCTTGGCCAAATTTGAGGTGCTTGTTACCACACGAGTTGGATCACCACCAAGGTGAGAAGATTTTACTCGCTGATGATTGGATACAAATTAACAAATCATTACCACATGAGTTGGATCACCTCCAAGGTGAGAAGGTTTTACTCGCTGGTGATTGGATAAAATTTATCAAGTCATCACCACACGGGTCAGTTTTGCCTCAAAATATTTATCTTCAATATGATAGGCCGAGAGCCTATATTTCCTAATTTGGATGACTCAGCTTTATAATACTTTAGCCCCAAATACCTATGGTCCCAAGATTTAAAACTAGTTTAAATAGGAAATACTAGTATCAAAGAAAGGACCTTCTTTTGGCTTACCCCGCTTAAACAATAAAAAAAACTTAAAAAACTTTAACAAAGCGTTATTTATTACTTTTATTGAAAAGTAAATTTCTCACTATAAAAAATATTTGTGGCATCCGATGGTGGATCCCACATGGATAGAGCAACCCTACGGCGACATGATGAGCTGGAGACCCATCAAACCTAAGAGACTCAGTCAGTACCTAATATAATTTCTGAGTGGCCCATGAAGAACAGTATTTGCATCCTATGCAACTCAGGTGTCTACCCATTTAATTGCCAAGAAACATAAAAAATAGAGAGTGACATGAGAAGCTTTCACTAGTCAAGGAGACATTAATCAAGTCTTCTGTCGCCTCAACAAAGCTGAGCAACGCTGGAATACTCTCACAGAAGAGCCGAAAGCCAAAAGCAGCAAGCCTCATCATAGCACTGAATAAAAAGAGATGAAGGAGGGCTTGAATCTGCGCATTGGAGTTATAGATGATGAGAACAAAATCTGTGAAATCATTGCTCATCCGCTTGTCAAAAAATCATGATCTGGACATATGTGTTAATAATTTAGAGAATGATAAAATCGTTGCAAAAAAGAGCTAATTTTCTGGATGTCACTAAGGCTTACTTTGGAGAAAATGGAGCAACATCTCAACCCTCTACAGGATCTAATACATTGACTCTCACATTAAGTTATACAGGTAAACACTTATAATGAAATTACTGAATTTTAAGCTCTTAAAGTACACGTCTATATAGGTTTGGAAGCTAATACTTTAAACCAGCCTTCAAAGACAACTCTACACCAGGCGAAGGAAGTATTGTATCTTTCCTCTACATTTATAAAGTCACGATGAAAGGTGTGACTAATTATTAAAAGGGTTAGCATATTTTATCTTGCATAAGCTGTATGGCTCAAAAGGTTATTTTACCTCTTATGGACAACTTAAGCACCTATAGTGAGGTGAAAGAAGCGCTCACCAAAGAATACAGTTCCAAGAAAAGCTTTAGTATGAAGAAACAGACCTTCATGATAATTGTGCATTACAAAAAAATGAAACTTTGGCTGAATTTTTGGAATACTTTTATATTAAGGCCCAGATGCTGATGACATCAAAGATGCTTACATTAGACAATGTCATAGCTTCCATTATTGTTGGTTCACATAGTAATCCTGACCTTGACTTGCATGTCACAGTAATCAATTAAAGCTATATCTCTGTCTTAGACATTAGATGCCCTTCTTGATGTGATTTTACATAATTCAGAGATCTCCCAAAGGCTTCCACAAACCCTGAATATATACCTGAGATGAAGAAAACATTAAAGTTTAGAGAAGCACAAGTGTAACTACTGCAAGAAGAATAACTACACCAAAGACATGTGTTTTTAAAAAGAACCGTGCCCTTGCCAATAAGGGAAAAGGGCTGTCAACTTAGGGTCAAGTACCTCTTAGGCTGACCATCCTAAAGTACCTGAAAGCAAAACCTTGCCAATCGCTCATCTCAAGTGCTTGAAAATGAATCTAGCGATGTCTCTGAAGGAAGTTGAAAGGGCGTAGGTTATTATACTTTAAGTACACCCGCTAGTCTACCAATTTGAATTGCTTGAACACTAAAAAAATTGATGACTCCCAGGTTCCAGAAGACACTTACCTCAGTCAAGTTATCTAGTGTTTAAGAATAATTGATACAGCAAGAGATGATTTAAACATTTCCCTGATGATTTGATCCATCTTGAGCGTGAATTGTCTAATTGAGATTAGAGATATATCCTAAAACTTCCAGAAAGCTCATTGAAACATTTTTTTTATATGTTAGCCTTCCCGCCAAGTTTGGAGGAACTATTAACAAAGTAAAGGCGGTGATTAAGAAGGTTAGAGTAATGGCTATCATGGATATGGGATCAATTATAAACGTTGCCTAATAAATTTTTATCAAGAAGATCAAACTCATACTTAACCTTGAATATACCCAAGAGTATAGCACTGCTGGTCCAAACATTATCAAGGCAATAAGTGCATATTCATCCCAGTTTGTTTTTATTTGAAGATTCGTTTTCTCAGCTCCTGCAGTTGCCATGGACAATAGGCAGTTTAATATACTTATTGGGACACTGTTTATAATTGAATATGAAGGAGACATCAATTTGCAAGAGGTTATTTATCATTCATTAACTATGAAGTTTCCCTAGTACTGGACAATAAATACTCCAGAAAGAATGATTACTCTTGAATGGTTGATTACCCTGTTTCTGCTTTACAATTACCACATTATATTTTTGGAAGAAATACAAAAAAGCTCCACAACGCAGTAGATGTAGAAGAAGACATATATTTCATACTAAGGAGGTAAAACTAAACCAGGAGAACAAATAGTGGACTCCATTAGCATGACCCTGAGTAAACCCCAAACTGCTTTTTACGCATTACTAGTGCCAATGATGTTTATTAAGTTTATGAACAAAATATTTTACCAAGAGTCCTCAATCCAACTTTTTAGCAGCCTATTGAGCTAATACTGGGGAATCCAACCAACAAGGATATTTACTCAAGAAACATTAAGAGATTGGGAAAGGTCAATTATTTCCCATTGATGAAATTGACAAGGCACATTTTATTGGTACTCTTCTTAACTTTGGCCTACTTACTAAAAAATTAATTTTAACTATCCTCAAGTCCAGATAAATAATTATTTAAATTAGGAGGAACTTGAAAAAAGTGCACCAATTCCCATGGATTATCAAGATGTTTTCTCCACGTCAGATGTCGAGTATGGTCACATGAAAGACTAGAATCATAGTATTGACGTAGGAGTTTCAACTTTTATTCAATCAAAGCTATATAGGAAGTAGAAGGTAAAGGAGAAATACATGAAGACTGAGCTCAAGCAATTTTCTGGATGCTGATTTACTTGTGCCCTCCCAGAGTCCATGGTTTTCCCCGCTATTACACATAATGAAGAAGAACGGTGGTCACAGAATAGATGGATTACAGGAAGATAAACAGCCTCACTAGGACAGCTATCTCATTTAAATGTTTGATGGTACCCTGGCCTGAATCTTAAACTTGAATTTCTTCGCAATGGATCTTGCCAGTTGCTAAAGGTAGATGGAACTATCACCAAAAAACCAAGAAAAATGCTCTCTATATGCACAGAAGGTATCAAACCTAACCGGCTCTCTCAGAGATTATGCAACGCTCCAACCTCATTTCAATGGTTATGGATCACATCATGCAAATCTTATACTCATCTGTGTGATAATATACATATATGACAAAATGGTGTTTATAAAACCTATACTAATCATCTAGACCATCACAAGTCAGTGTTCCAACGAATGAGAGAATATTATATCAAGTTATAACCTGTAAATAGTACCTTTTTCCATCAGGAACTGGAATTTTTAGGACATACAATATCATGGGAAGGAATTAAACCTTTGTAAATAAGGTTCAAACAATTTCCAAGATGCATTACCCAAAGATTCTATTTACGTACTGGTATTCTCAGGAATGATGGGATATTACCATCAAGTTATTTTTAATTTCTCATAACTTTCTGAACCTCTTGTTCAACTGGTTAAAAAATACCATTTTTATGGGGTGTAGAGCAAACTGCATCTGAGTCAATGAAATGTTTGTTGAAGAGAAGATCAATCTTACAACATTTAAACTATGGGAAGCCATTCATCCTGTTTATATACGTTTCAACTTAGCTGTAGGCTTCATCCCTCCTCACTGGATGTGTATGTAATTGACCATCCCGGTGTTATATTATTAATAAAGGCTTTCCAAAGTTGAGTAATTATATTATCATGAAGAAAGCTTGTTTAGATGTTCTCCTGGTGGTGAAACATTTCTGGCCCTTATTATACTAGTATAATCTTCAAATTTGTGACAGACCAAGCTCTTATAAATTGGTTGCAATACAAAAGATCTGACAGGAAGACTATCCAGCTGGGCTTTTAAGCTTCTCAACTATGACATAATATCGTCCACCGAGATGTAGTGAAGCACATCAACATAGAATGACTGAGAAATGCCCCTTCTATATTTAAAGAATAGCAAAGCTAAACAATTACTCAACTTACTCATAATTTAGACTCTTGGAAGGACAAATATGAAACTGTTCAGAGGACTCTTAAACGACATGCATGAAATAAGAAAGTTCTCAACAGATTACTTAAAAAGAAAGTCAAAATCAACTGGTTTCATTACTTGCATCCTTTAAAACGGGTACCATTATAATGAAAGCTACAATACCTTAGGCCATGGAGAAGCCATAAAAACTTATAAATAAGATCATAGATAACTACTGGGAAGAAATACTGGACTCTGTGGTGGAAATCTTAGACGCTTGAATTACTTAAAAAAGCAAATGTCTCATAAGGCCAAGTACAAGTATCAGCCCATGACCCCTCAGCAGCCATTTCGCACCATCAGTTTAGATGTCATAGGTACACTACCTGAATCTACAGGAGAATAGATACATCCTAGTAAGGATTGATCATTTCACAAAGTAGGTTGAAGCAATCACCATTACCATGCAGACCGCTAAAGCTACTGCTAACTTTTTTTATCTGCACATATTTTTTGTGCATAGCTGCCTGCAGGGTCTACTTCGTGATAATGGAAAGAACTTTACATCAAGAGTTGTAGAACTTAGCTACAAGCATGGGGGTTTCAACAACTTTTCTTAGCACCTTACAACCCATCAACTAACGGAAATGTAGAAAGAGAAAACAGAACGTTGGTTTCAATAATTCACTAGATGGCCACTACTGATCCATTTGTTTGGGACCAATATCTCATGAGTGCTTTGATGGATTATCAGATAAGTTTTCATCAAATTTATCAAAATGTCTCCCTTCAAGGCCTTATATGTAATAAAACCTGGATCCCAGCTTTACTAGCTCGTTAAGTTACCAGTTATAATACTGAAAATCCTAATAAAGCGCTAAGAAGATTATTCAGGAAGATAATAAAATTTCAGTTAGAAGAAATGACATATCTAGCCAAATTAATTACA
Organism: Massospora cicadina; assembly: GCA_022478985.1. Lineage (NCBI taxonomy): Eukaryota > Fungi > Entomophthoromycota > Entomophthoromycetes > Entomophthorales > Entomophthoraceae > Massospora > Massospora cicadina. The sequence continues at coordinate 26,634 of JAKSZP010006828.1, read as the reverse complement.
AAAGAAGCTCAAGCAGTATATGAAACTCGCCAAACTTTACCCACCTTTGGGATTAAGGACTTAGTCCTTAATTATCATAATTGAATAACGCCTCAAGAGTTGAATTAGATACTATCTGGGATGGGTCATACACTGTCACTTACAAATGCAGAGATGAATACTCAATCGAGTCTTTGGAAACTGGAGTAACAATAAGCCGCGTTCCTAGATGATTATTGCATTGGTACTCACCTGGCAATATTCTTGAAGGGGGTGATCTCAGATATTCTGATATCAGACATGATGGGAAGAATATTGACCCTTTAATCCCTCAGCCAAATTGACACCTAGACATGAGAAGGGGGTTAAATAAATTACCTAAGAAATTACCCAGAGAAAAAGATAGTCATCACAGCTTTATTTGACTTTAAGAAAACTCTGATGGACCAAAAAGATCTTAAGATATCTGAGATGAATTCCTGCCTCCTCAAAATGACGAATCATCAGAAGGTCAGGTGACAGCCACTTAAAGTGGTACTTGAGTCAGCAACATAAGATGAACCCAAAAAAGGGTAAGTTTAAGAAGCTGCCAAATGATCAACCTAAGTGACCACAATATCATCTGACTTGTGTATTCAGTTCAAATTTTTGCCCTATCAGAAATATGGTGCAAAGGCATATACCTTCTGGAATGCGTCGCCTGACCAAATCATCCCTTCAGGATGTCAACCGCCATTAATAGTATGATACTTTTCCTTTGGGGTTTATATTGTTAACTGTGACATATAAACCCCCTATTTTATACTATAATAAAGTTACGTCATTTATTCTAATTCTCGTTTTGGTACTTGACTTCATTAAGCCCACTTCACTGTACTTACAATAGGACGTATGCTCTAGAAGATGGGTCTTAAGCGGTGACCTGTCACTCTTTCATATAAAAATCACTTGCCATGTAACTTAGTCAGCTGTAAATTACTGTCTGTCTTCTTAGGAATAGCATCATTGAGCTTAAAAATGGAAGCCCTACACCCCTGAACTGCTTGATATTATATTTAGTGTTGTTAGAGATAGTATAATTGAGCCACGAGTTTTAACAGGAGTCCTCAACCCAGCTTACAAACAGCCAATAGAGCTACTATCTGGAAACCTAACTAACAAAAGGATTCTCATCAAAAAATATTCTGAGATAGAGAAAGGTCAATTGATTGCTATTGATGAAATTGACAACGTACATTTTATTGGTACACACCTTGATTTTGGCTTACCTGTCAATAATTTAATTTGTGTTATTTATCAAGTCCAAATAAATAATAAGTTAAATCAGAAGGAACTTCAGAAAGTGCACCAATAACTCATGGATTATCAAGATGTTCTCCCCACATCAGATGTCGACTATAATAACATGAAAGACTGGTTTATATTATCAACATAGGAGATTTAATTTTAATACAATTGAAGTCATATAGGAATTTAAAGGTAGATGAGCAATATATGAAGTCAAAGCTAAAGCAACTATTGGATGCCAAATTATTTGTGCTCTCTCAGATCAAGGTCGTCCCCACTGTTATTTATAAAGAAAAAATATGGTGGTCACAGTTTAGTGATAGATTATAGGAAAGTTAAACAGCCTCATAAAGAAGGACATCTAACTGATTCCATGAATTTATGAATCTTTGGCCCAAATATTTGGCTTGAATTACTTCTCTGCAATGGAACTTGCCATTAGCTATTGAAAGATGGATTTATCGCCCATGACAAAGAAAAATGAACGTTGATATGCATGGAAAAATCATTCCAACCTAATTGACTCTCTCAAAAATTATGCAATGCTCTTTTCTTGTTGAAACAGGTGATAGATAACATCATGCAAGATTTCAAATTAAGCTGTATGATTCTATACCCACAAGACATAATGTTGTTTTAAAAATATTATTAATAATCTGGACCACCTTTAGTCAGTTTTCAACGAAGAGGAATCACATTGAACTAAAGCATGCAAAGTGTACCTTCTTCCAACAGGAATTAGAATATCTATTACATGTTATTTTGGGAAGGAACTCAACCCTTGTAGAAAAGGTTTTAGCTTTTCTAAAATTTCTGAGCTGAAGATCCTCAGAAATTTAGAGGTTTTCTTAGGAATGATGGCATAATACCATTAACTTATCCCTAATTTCGTTTCTCTCGCCAAACTCTTGTCCATTTACTTGCCAAAACGCCCCTTTTGTGTGAGTAGATCAAAAAACAGCATTTGAGTCCATGAAGAATATGGTGGTGAGAATACCAATTTTATAAATTTAGAATATATGAAGCCATTCATCCTAAGTATAGATGCCTCCAGCTTAGCTGAAGGTGCCATTTTCTTTCACCTGAATGATGAAGGCATTGTCCACTGGGTTTCTTATTACAATAAAACGCTTTTAAAGGCTGAGCGTAAATACTTTGTCACAGAAAGAAAGCTTAGCTGTTCTCCATACAGGGAAACATTTGCAGCTCTTCTTGTATGGTATAAACTCTACAGTTATTACAGTCCACGCTTTGTAAAAGTAGCTACTAAACATGAAAGATCCAACAGAAAAACTTTCCTGATGGGCTCTCAAATTTCAGCACTATGACATGAACATCATCCATTAAGTTGGAATGAAACACCTGAATGTATATGACTGACTCAATTGTCTTTTTTAGCACTAGTGGTGGCCAACCCAAAAGGGGGAGCCACCACACATCTTTATTTGCAAATGGGTCAAACAAAGGGATTATTAGAAATAAAAAAGATTCCTTATGTCACCTCAGCTAACAGCCTAGAAAGCCGTATTAGAAGAAAAATGCTTCGGGGGAACTTTTGTCTGGCGCCCACTTTAGCTGGTAGATCTTTTCAGACAGCATTGGGTTGGGAGCATCAGCAACACGGGGCATAAGTAGGTTTAGTCGTGGGTTTTCTTAATTTTTGAGGCCAGAAGTGTCCATCGCCTCAACATATTAAACAAGTTGATGCTCAGCGAAAGTGATGAGAGCAGGCACACAAGTAAAAGGCCTGATACACAAACGGGTTTCAGGATAAGTGGGGTTAAAAAGAGAAGTTTTTGCTACATTAATGCAAGTGCAGCTCGCACCAAAAGTGAGCTCCTCAATTTCATATTTTGCATCTTCCTCAAAATCATGAAGGAAATTGGGGATGGGAATACCCTCAACCAGGGTTTCATCGCCCCATGGAGTTGCTGGTGGAGTAGGGCGATGGCAAGAGCTTCAGCGGCTTCAACTGTCACATTATTTATTTTTTGATAAATGAATAACCATTTTTAGGATGAAAATGGTTGGGCGCGATTTAGAAATCAACAAAAAATTCCTCTAATGCAAAATACAGTTTAATGTTATACAATCGGTTGTTTTCATCAATCCAATTGAGACACTTAAAAGGATTAACTTGGCTAATGCTGGCCAGCCACTGGAGTTGGCAAGTTGGCCACACCTGATTAGCCATGAACAGTCAGCCATGACAGCTCAGCTGAAACTGTTTTAGCTATTGGCTCAGGTTGGAATAAATTGACCAAATTTTTATAAAATTTTAATATTATGCTTGGAAACGGCTTTGGAAGCCATGCCAGACTTCGCTGAGGTTGGGGGAGCGAGAATTAAGCCCCACTCAAAAAATTTGGGCGCAGCAGCAGCTGAGGTGATTATGGAGGGGGAGTGGTGTATGTGGTGGAGCCAAAGCTGTAGGTCACTTGCGCATCAAGTGATCAAGCTCAAAGCACAAGGGGAAAATGGCATGGCCATTCTTGACGCATGCCCAGAATGGGTTATTGGGACGGATCTGATCAACGTATGAGGGGGAATCATGAGATGGGTGTCACAATGGAATGGGAAGATTGTTGCAAAGGCGCCCGGCCCTGCCAAACAATCCGCTCCATTCAGAACCACAAATTGCAGCATGGTGCTGTGCCATAAATGGCCAAACACTCCATTAGCTCATGGTGGAGGCGTTTGGGGGAAAGGTGGGAGGGCAACCTGGCGAACTGGACTACCAAAGTGGCCTCATCTGGGAGCTGGGTGCAAACAGTCAGTATGGCAATATTTTTAAAAATTAACGACATCTTAGATGATGCCATTGCATTAGCCTCAGAATGTAAACTAAGGGTGAAATCCCCTTAAAGGGGCGGAAATCTATGAAGGCGGTGGGTTAAACACCGCCATGGCCATCTTGATGATGGCCGCGCTTGCATATGGGACGAGGTTCCCATATTTGACCCATAGATCAAAACGCAAATTGCTCCAGGGGAGCACCAAAGAACTCCAGAGCACCACCTGGGAACTCGCAAGATGGTGGGCCAAGTCTAAAGGGGGGACGTAACGCCTGATAGCGTTAGGGGGGCTAGTAGAGCCAGCCCAGGAATGCTTCAGCAGTGGCTAAAATATTCCAGATGGCGGCACAACACCACCACTCGCTGAGGCAGTAGGCATTAAAAGCATCAACATTCATAAGTTTGGCTCAATTGAGCAGCAATTTTTATATTTTTAAAAATTTAAATTGGCTTTGATTTTTGTGCAAAGCAAAAGAGAGTTTGATATGAGCCAATTAGCCCTACTACACTTAAACAATAGTGAAGCTGAACGGTTACAAAACCTTTTATTTACCCAGACTCTTGAGAAAACAAAGATAAACTAGTACAAAAGATGCTAAAAAAGACACTCAATAAATATTAGAGTTTTTGATAACATTATTATATAATAAAGTAGAAACTGACTGGCTACCTTACTTGCAACCTTCAGAATGGGTAACTTTATATTGGAAGCCCACAATACCTTAAGAGACTGAGGAGCCATAAAAAACTCATGAATGGATCAAGGAACGATACCATTGTAAAGGATTACTGGACTCTGTAGTGGAAGTTTTAGACGCTAGCATAAATTTTTAAAGAGAAACCTCTGCATTAGGATAGGTACAAGTATCAGCCAATTATTTCTCAGTAGCAATTAATACCAACAGTTAAGATGTCATAGGTCAACTGCCTGAATCCACATGAGGAAATCGATACATTCTTGTGGGGTTCTGTTAGGGATTAAATTGTGATGACCAAAAATAATCGAAATCAAGATTCAGTATCTTGGTCTAATGAGATCATAAAAGTTCCTTTGGAGATATCCAATTCTCAGATAGACTGACGATCAACCCTTTGGAGTTATTGACCTCCTCTGAAGGATGAGGCTAAGCAATCTGAAGGTGAAAAACGTCCCACAATATGGTCAATCTCATCTAATAAGAACCTAATTAAATGTGACCATCACAAGTATGGCAATAATAATCAGCAATATTGGTCATCTATTAAGAAAGATCTTACCTCAGTTGAAGCATGAAAATCCTCATGAAGAACTACCAAATCTACCCCTATAAATATCCCTCATTTCTAACTAATGAAGTTCCACTATTTTTGTCTCGCGTAGCTCAATATTTGGTCTATCCATAACAGAATTCTATATTTACAATTGGAATCTATTATTGCAACGGAACTAATAATTTCGTTTCCTTTGTTTATATCTTTGCTAGAGCAACGGAACTAATAATCTCGTAGCCTTCATAACGCCTGAATATCATGAATTCTATTGAAATTCCAATACTGGTGCTACCTGCCAGGTCTGCTTCTGAGGCTACCTGGTGAAAACATACTTTCACTATGATTAATATGTCTAGCGAAGAAATCCCCTCTTCTGAGGAATCAATGAGTATCACCCAATGGGTAAACTCCAACAGGCAAGAGATGCCTTCCACTAATTTCAGTAATCTTTAATTTCGAGCTTCATTGGACTTGGTCATGAGAGCCCTGACCAAGATAATTATCAAATCAATCTGCAGATGTAGAAGAAACGGTCAAAGGTTTAATATAGGGGGCTTACCTATCCAGGTGCCTATCCTAACCGAGACTGATCATCTAAGGTTGCAGCTAATATGATGAACTTATACAACAGAGCAATTTTACAACATACCAAAGTTGGTTTGTCTAGAACAGGGCAGTACCTCCAGCAGTACGTGCATCCCGCCATTAATCACATACTCTAGATTTTGGGGTTACATCATCTTGTGATCCAACGCCAGTTGACCATGGCGCAACAATTTCATTATCAGTTATCCTCTTACTATTAGATGTCTTCTAACTTTGGTTAGGATAATTGGGAAGCCATACTCAATAATAGAAGGGAAATCATTGATATACATAACCATCTGGTGAGAATTGACAATCGAGTTGTGGTTTACATCGGCCAAGAAGTATCTCAACAGGTTATTGATGTCACTAATCTTAAACACCATTAAATCACTACTCTTGAAGATTAGATTACTGAACAACTGGGACAATTGCAGGCCCAACATGAGGAAAGCTTTGCAAACTTAACGGGCTACTTCAACAACTTGTCCAAGTTGTGGATACTATTAGAGAAGGTGGACCCAGTCCTGATGGTCCTCCAGGACCTCCAGGACCACCTAATTCTCCTTCAGTGACCCCAGGACCCACTGGTGAACGAGGTCCTCAAGGACCTGCAGGTCAACTGGGCCCCCCTGGGCCTGTAGGTCGCAATGGTTTGTAAGGACCCTCAGGACCTCCTGGTCCCCCCAGCCTAATGCTTTCAAATCATGATTATAAACTTTCGAGTCTACTAGTATTAAGAGTGCAGGCGTTAGAAACCCCAAATCTAAGCCATAGCTCAAGTATGTTTCTTATCTCTGAAGGTCTTCTGACCAACCCAGATTATTCTCTAACCAATTTATTGGATGGCGTTGATAATGCTCATCATCTATGCTATGCTAACCAAACTATGCAAGAACCCAGTTTGTATTTCTTAACAGCTTCCATTGATCAGTTAATTGCTAAATGCGAAGTACTTGAGAATAAGAAAGAAGAGATGCTTGCTAAAATTTTTTACTTAACTCAAACGCATGCAAATGACCATCTTACACAATGGGTTTTAAATTTATGGGATGACTTCAACCATTTAAGACAACAAGTTGACCGAATTCCCACTCAAGTCCATATCCCTGAGTCTGAACCTTTTAAAGCTGATCCAGTCATGGTATCAGGCGTAAATGTCTTGAGCAATGAAACCACCACTTTCAAAACTACTTTTAAAAATAAGTTTGAGCCGGGAGAAGGTAGCATCCATTCGTTTCTATTTGTCTATGAGCTAGCAATGGACAGGGTAATGGATCAACCGAAAGTTTGGCATATTACTTCTTTTCTAAACTGGTTTGCTCAAGAAATCATGGTTCTTCATCTTAAGATTTGCAATATGTGGGCTCTAGTGAAAAACGCCCTTATTAAGGAATTCAGGAGTGATCAAATCCTATCTAAACAAAAGAAACCCTTTATGAGCATCCAAATCAAGCGAGGAGAGTCAATTCAAGATTTTTCTAAAAAATCTATCATGAGGCCCAGACTTTTGCTACTTGCGATTGAATTACCATAGATGATGCCATTTTGGCTATATTTAGTGCGTTTGCTTATTGTACTCAGTTGCTACTAAAATTAAAATCACTTAAAAGAAATTTTAGATTTATTCTTGACATCAAAGAGGAGCTAATGGAGATTCTTAATGGGTGGTACATCTGACCTCCTCTAGTAACCCTCATTCTAACATCCATGTGATGCCACCTAAACCCAAATCCAAACACAAGAAGGATCCTTACAACTATTGCGGTCTAGTGGGTTATTTAGAAAATCATGTTGGAAGAAATAAGCGGAAGAATCGAAAAAAGAGGAGTCAGCATAGGGCATGAGGCTCCCTGTGCTGACCTACCTCCTGTGCTCAATCGCCATCTTTTAACACTCTAAAAGTCTGTTATGTGATATCCGCTCCTGATGAACTTGATTTCCATAATGAATTAGCTAACAAAGATATTATTTCTTCTTTTGCTTCTGTTTCATATTATAATTCAATTTTCCATTTAGTCCCCTTGGGATTTTCAATCCAGCACTTTAGTACTTATGTGACCCAGGTGGAAGTCATAGTGCACAAAGTGAAGTTTTTAGCTATCATCGATATGGGATCATCTATAAATGTGATCTTGTACAGGCTTATGAAAAAAATCAAGGTGGCGCATGACTCAAACCATTCTCAAGACTATGGAACTGCTAATCCTTCATACACTAAATCCATAGGAGCTTATTCTTCCCTTCCAATGCACTTTGGAAAGTTGGTTGTTTCGGCCTCTGCAGTAGTGTTGGTCAGTAACTGCTATGACTTGCTTTTAGGAACCAAATTTCTCATTGATTTTGATGTGATAATTAATCTTAAGGACAATTATCTTTCCTTAATTAGATATTGAGTTTCTTTTAATCTTACATGATGTCCCCAATAGCAAAGGCAAACTTAAACGACGCATTTGCTTATTGAAATAACCTACTTATATCTCTCGTCTTGTGTACAATTTTTAAGCATAGGACTATTCTTCTGCCTCCTTCAGCTTGTTCCTCTGAAGGAATGCCTTTATACTATAATAATCCAATTACTAATCCTCCAAAAACTCAAGTTATAATTGATACTGGAGTACAAGTATTTGTGCCTGATGATCATGTATTAGAAAATCTGGTAACAGAAATCCCTCTCATTTGGAGGCCTTAACCTGCCCTTGTATCCTTGATCCCGCTTATAATGGGACTGTTCTAGTCTTACTAGCTAATCTCACCTCTCTTGATCTATGCAATTAAATCAAAATAACCCTATTGCTTATATGCGGCCTAAACCTGTGAATGAAATTTTATCCATCTCAGATGTGGGGATTTACATGATTTTGGGTTGGAAGAACCACCTATCATTGCTAGAGTTGACATCAAGTTTGGAGATTCACTCCCTCAAAAAACAACAGCATGAAGCCGAGGCTCTGATTGAAGAGTATTCGGATATATTTGCCAAGGGTCCTGGGGATTTTGGGCTAATAAAAGATGTGCAGCATAAGGTGAAAACTGGGGCATACTCCCCCTATTTGAGCCCGACATTATTGTAAATCTGAAGTTGAGGAGGCTCAGGTCTCAGTGGAACTAAAACAACTCCTTGATGCGGGGCTACTAACGCCTTCTAAGAGTCCCTGGGCTTCCTCTCTACTACTCATCCAGAAAAAAGATGGAGGTCATCGAGTTGTGATGGACTATCATCAGCTTACTGCTGTTACCCAAAAGGATTCTTATCCTCTACCTCACATTGATGATTCATTAAGACAATCTGTCTGGGTCACAATTCTTCTCAGCCATGGACCTTGCTAGTGGCTATTGGCAAATTGACCTAGCTCTGAAAGACCATTAAAAATGCGCATTGGTCTCTAGTGAGGGGTTGTTTGAGCCTGCTCATATGCCGCAGGGGTTTTGTAATGCCTCTGCTACTTTTCAAAGAGCCATGGATGGCTTATTTGGTAATTTGAAACTTTCCTGTGTTTTGGTTTATGTAGATGATGTTACTGTTTTCTCTTGCACTTTTTTAAGCATTTGGCTCATTTAAAGGAAGTATTTGGTTAAATGCGCCGCACTTCGCTTAAGCTAAAACCATCTAAGGTTGCTTTTTTCAAAACTTAGATGAAAATTCTTAGGCCATTAAGTTAATTAAGATGGGATTTTACCCTTATCTAGTAAGATACAAGCTATTTTGAACATGTCTGTTCTTAAAAGCTTTTGCAATATCCAAGTGTTTTTAGGAATAATTGGTTATTACTGACAGTTCATCCCCCATTTTGCTGAGATTGCAAAGCTCTCTAGTTTATTTATTGCACAAGGAAGTTCCTTTTTATGGGTTGAATCGCAGCAGCAAGCTTTCAATATTTTGCGCCAAGCTTTAGTTAGTGCCCTAATTTTAGCCCATTCTGAATTTTCAAAACCTTTTGAATATTATTTACCAATGCCAGTGATGTTGATATTGGGGCCATTCTGTCTCAGCATGATTCCAACCTGGTTGATCATCCCATCGCTAATTATAGTAAAACCCTTTCCAGGGCAGAACGCAATTATAGCATTACCGAGAGGGTATGCCTTACAGTCCTATCTGCCATCAAGCATTTTCGCCCTTACCTCTATGGCAACCATTTCACTATTGCCACAGATCATGCTTCCTTGAAATAGTTACAACAGATTAAGGATCATGATGGGCGCTTAGCTAGAATAACGTTAAAGCTTTAATCTATGACTTTACAATTCAACATCACGCTGGAGCTATACACCAAAATGCTGATGGACTTTCTCAATTACCTATACTGTGTGTTATTCACTGCTGAGGAGGATCATATCTATGATCTAATTGGCATACCTGAACTCTGGTATTATGAATTTAAGGATGTTATAGCGAAGCTACAATCCTTAACTGAGAATACTCAAGTTAAAGAAGGTTTCTTATATAAGAAGTTGGGATCTAAATGGTTGCCTTTTATTTGGCCTTCTGCGAGGACTGATACTATTATGGAGGATTATCACACTGTAGGTCATGGAGCTGTCGCTAAGACTTTACAGTGGTTGAAAATTAATGTTACTGGGTTAACATGCTGGAAACTGTGCATGATGTGTTGGAGACGTGTCTCACTTTCCAACATCAGCGTGGTGGAACTCTGATTTACCAACACAAGATTGTGGGACCTTTAGAACCTTTTTCTACTATGAGTATTAATCTGGTGGGCCCTCTCCCTACTGCTACTTATGGACATCGTTATATTATATTAGCTATTGACCATCTTACCAAATGGATTGAAGATTTCTCTGTTTCCACAGTCACCGCTAAGGCTACTGCATCCATCCTTTTTAAGAAAGTTTTCACCCGGCATAGTAGCCCAAAAGTTCTATTATTGGATAATGAGACCAACTTTGTTTCTCAGGTGGTATCTGAGCTTACTAAATCAATGGGTACCTAACAGTCGTTTATGACCTCTTACAACTTTCTATTAATGGTGCAGTTAAACGAGAAAATGGTACCCTTGTAGCCACTCTTAGAAAGATGGCCTCCAACGATCCTAGTAGATCGAATCTCTACTTATCTAGTGCAATGTTAGCCTATAGGGTTAGCTACTATCATATAATTGGAATGTCTCCCTTAAGGATCTTTATGGTCGGGATCCCATTCTACCCTCAAGTGTACAACCTATACTTGATGATGCAACCCCGCAAACTACTTATTTAGCTATGAGGAGACTAACTGATGAAATCATCTGTATACAAGCCTTAGCCTCGATTTCTCTTGTTGCTATAACCTTAAAAGAGGAAGCTAGAAACAAAGCTAGTTGATCTAAGATATCTGAATTTCAAATTGGGAATCTTTAACTTTTTTATCATTATAGGCCTGAAGGACGGATTCACAAATATGATACCTTATGGGCTGGTCCTTACCATATTTATCATCAGGTTATTTAATACTCCATTGCATCTATTGATAATGGTACTGTTATCAATAGAGTTCATAGAAAGGTTTCTTCATAAGTATGTGCCCCCTAGAGAAGAACTTGAGGGGGGCATTGTTGGGGAATCAACTGCGATGACCAAAAATAATTAAAGCAAGATTTGATATCTTGGTCAAATGAGATTGTAAAAACTCCTTTGGAGATATCTGATTCTTGGATAGACCAATGATCAACTCTTCAGAATTATTGGCCTCCTCTGAAGGATATGGATAAGCAATCCAAAGGAGCAAAACACCCACAAAACAGTCAATCTCATCTAATAAGAACCTTAGTAGATCTGACTATCACAAGTATAGTAATAATAATCAGAAATATTGGTCATCTTTTAGGAAAGATCTTACCTCACTTGAAGCACAAATAACCTCACGAAGAACTACCAAATCTACCCCTATAGATATACCTCATTTATAACTAATGAAGTACCACTATTTTTGTCTCACGCAGCTCACCTTTGGTTTATTCATAACAGAATTCTGTATTTCCAATTGAAATCTATTATTGCAATGGAAATAATAACTTTGTTGCACTTGTTTCTATCTTTTCTAGAGCCACAGAACTAATAGTTTTTATAGCCTTTGCAGCGCCTGAATATCGTATTTCTATTAAAATTCCAATATTTCTATCAATTCAAGAAGTGGTTCAAAAAAATTACCATTCCTGCGCAGGCCAACATGGCTACCACTAGCTTAGTATTTTAAAACATCTACTAGGCATGGTACCTACAGATACTGCTATGTGACGATGAGAATAACTTTACCTAAGAGTGTAAAAACCTTAGCTACAAAGCAAGGAAACTTAATAACAATTTTCAGTGCTCTACAACCCATCAAACAATGGGAATGTAGAAAGAGAAAATGAAACATTGGTTTCATACTATTAAAGATGGCTACTACCAACTTATCTCACCGGTACCAATATCTCCCAAGTGCGTAGTGGGCTTACAGAATGTGTTTTCATTGCATCATAATCAAAGTTTCACCCTTTAAATCCTTGTATGGAAGAGAACCTAACATCCTGGCTCTATTAGCTTGCAAAGTTATTTATGATATTTTTAAAGAGCCTGAAAAAGCTCTGATAAGATCAGCCCAGTGAATCAGACAATTTCAATCAGAGACAATGTTAAATCTAGCCAAAACAATTATAAAAGAAGGCAAACAGCAGATACATCTATTCAACCTCTACCCTCTTTTGAGATTTCACTTTTTGGTATTATACTACACAAAAATATAGCTCCCCAAAGAGGAAAATTAGATTTTATTTGGTTTGGGCCAAATGCTATACCCTACAAACTTGGGGATGATTACTCACACAAGTTTTTAAAACTGGAGTAACTATCAAACGCGTAAATAGATGATTCTTATTTTGGCACTTCCCTACCAATATTCTTGAAGGGGGTGATGTTAGATATCAGACTATTGGACATGATGAGAAGAATATAAATCAATTATCTCCCACTAAAAATTTATGCCTAGACCCATGAAGGGGTTTAATTAAGGCACATCAATTTATTATACAGAAAAATGATAGTTTGTAAGGCTCAATTTTGATACTAAGAAAAACTGCAGATTAAATTGATCAAAAAACCCAAGATGAATTCCTCTTAATCAAAAATAAAGAAATATAAAATTTCAGTTGACTTTACACTAGGTGGTACATGAGGCATTAGATTAAGATGTATCCGCAAAAGGGTAAGAATTAAGAATTTTATAACCAACCTAAGTGATACTAAGTCTCATCCAACTTGGTACATTTGACCTACCTTTTTCCATATCAAAATATGCTACAAAGGCATTGTACAATATGGATGCTTCGCCTCACCAAGAGTCTCTATCCAGATTCCCACCTCTATTAATTTCATTAATCCTTTTCCTTATTAGGCTTATATTGTTAAATGTAACATATATAAACTCTTATTTTATACTAAAATAATGTTATGTCATTATTTTTTACCTCTTTTTGGTACTTGACTCAGAAGACACTTTCTTTAAACTTTAGGATGAATACTCTAGATGACTGGACCAAAGCGTGACTAAGCACCCTAAAGATAAATACTATCCTTGTCTGAGTCTTATATTGCTTCAGATATTGACTGTTAGGCTTATTGGCACAGCACTAAAAAGCCACAAGAATGGAACCCAACAACAGGTCCTGACTTAGAATTGTGCATGCCCTACTAGACATCCCTTTTAACAGAGTAGCTTCCTGTGCTATCTAGACTCTCTTGCCTTCCCATCACCAACTACTTGCTACATAGTCAATTTCATTGGTGGCAGCAAGTTAGGACTTAGTTACGTCAAAAACTGTTCAAGACTCGGATGACTACAATCATTAGAGTTAAAATTGGGTGATTCCAGAATTATGACCAAGAAAAATCTGCTATCCAGCTCCAACCCCTGCACGTTAGAAGCTTGTGAAGCTGCACAAGAGACCTTTTGGAAGGAAGCTCACAAACCAAGAAGAGAGTGAGACCAATTATATGCTATCCCAATATTATGCGCATTGGGAACTCCCATCTTTTTTTATTATTTTTTTATTTAACCGAGGCAAGCTGACCAGGGGACAGGCATTACCAAAAGAAAGAAATGACATGAAACCTGAACAGGGCCAACTCCGTTGAGGAAAGTTTTTCTACCTCCAGATTGGGACTCAAATTTTTCTGGTTACGTCAAGGTAAGGTTTTCGTGTTATTAGACCTACTAACCGCCAATAGCTTCCTTTGGCTGACACCCTGATCGATGTGTGAAGGGCGGGAATCAAACCTGCAACCTTCAGGTTGGTAGCCATACGCCCTTACTGACTCTCCTTCCACCCCCTGGAACTCCCATCTTTTTACATCAAAAACAAAGAGCCTGATATAAAGCTCAAGATATCAATTCACATGGTCAGAATATCAAGTTAACAGATAAGGAGGAGATCACGATTTAACACATAAAACTTAATTACGTTAGAGGCCAACCCCATGTACTCATCAGACATCCAGGACTTCCTTTGTCATACTACTGAAACTAAAACTAACCCACATGCAGAAGACGTACTACTGGCATCAGTTTATACCTAGAAATATTGAGATCCTGCTGAAGTCCAAAAATATAGCAGCCCCTGGTCTCAATAAAATACCTTTTATGACATATCGTTTTAACTTAGTGCATAGAAAACCACCTTCATTAACCTATCATGAACTAAATGGCCTATAGAGATGTTGCTTAACTCAAGTGGCTCAATTAACAATAATATATAAGATTTTGACTGCAATGACCTGATTAAGTGGGCCCAATTTTCATGGTCAATTTGGTTTCACAAACTTTATACAAACCTTGGAAACCAGATCACAGATTGTTTTTCGCCTCTCCTGTCCTCTTTCAGCACATATATAATCTGTAAAGTTACTTTGGGACAGATACTATAACCTTCACGTAACTTCTGTACTAACTATTATAGGCTATAGCATCGTGGCCCTCATGGAATTATGTAGAAGGCATACAATCTGGTGGCTGTCCATACATTAAAGCCTCCTTAACCCACTTCCCCTTCCCACAAAGGCAAGTGATAAACCTTGGCTTTCTTCAAGAAAATTCACATCTAGTGTTTCTTACCAAACTGGCTTTACTACGGAGGTACCAGTTGAGTAAGGGCTCTTTTCAAGGGGCCACCTCATCCCCTTACACTTATATATAACACTCAATCCCCTCCTGGCCAATCTATAAACCATCTAAGATGTAGTTATCAGGAAATTCCCACCACATCATGGCCTTTGAAGATGACATTACAATTACATTCAACTTCTCAGAAGACATTTGCATTATTGCTATACCCCTTTTAGGTATCAAAGCGTCCTACGCAAAGGTTGACACCTTGAAGTATCAAGAGGCTTAGGTTGGCTTCCCCACCTTTCCATCGCCCAATAAATAAAACTCATGCTTGGAAATTTTCAAATCTATGATTTCCCCACTACTTAATAATGGTCGCAATGAAGGACAACAAGATGAACTTGGAGGCATGAATGCCAAAATCTTTATGTCAAAACTTCCAGAACATCACACTAGAAGGGAAAGGCATGATGTTAAAAGTGTTTGTTTTAACCAAGTTATGTTCCTCTCCAACTTTTTCTTTTTCACGGTCACATTATACAAGAGGACAAAACTGCTTCATTAATGTATATAAGATCCAACCTGCCGCCCACAGTACTAACAACTTAATCTGTATGCGTTGCAAATAGAGCCTAGGACTCCTGAACACAAGTACTCAGCTCATCTCCATATGCATTAAGTCAATCCATACGATCAGTTGCTGAGACATAGATCTAATGCCACATAGGCGCTAACCCTCCACAAGCATCCTCTGCAGCACTGGGACTGCTCAGAGTCATTTTGACTTCTCTCTTAATTAATAGTTGAAAGACTCCCTGGCCACAGGCTCAAGACCACTATGAGCTACTACTAGAACTAGACACTCCTAACCATAAAGCGTGTAGCTATCACATGTCCTTAATGTCTTCCCATAAAGTAGGTATGTCTTTTATACTAGCGCAAACCACCATGAAATTGCCTACAATGGAAAAGAAGTTGTTTTAACTAAACCTAAGGGATAGACCCCCCATCAGAACACAAATCATTAGCTTCTCTCCCCTCCACTGTAGATTGATTTTAAGAGGCTCTTGGATGATCTCTACCACCTGGTCTTCTCAGAAAATAGTGTCCAACTTACTTTGGCAAGTCCTCAACTTCTTTTACATGACAAGAGGCCAGTAAAAAAATCCAGGCTTCTAACATAGAAGCTGCTTTACTGCGCTGAGCCCATAGACTCCCAACTCCTTTGCCTCTTCAATTGTTCGGGTATCGCCCCATTCTGGCCTAGAGTCTATAAACTCCAACAGGCTCAACCATGAACTTTAACGCCCAGTACAATATTTGATGTTTAGACAGTCTTTATATGATTGTTAACTGTCTTATTATCCTAACCTATTCCAAGTATATCTAACCATACAAAGTCACTTTCTATGTGACATCTTCTATTTTAAAGTGTGTACAGTCCCACATATAATCACACTAATTTTTATACTTGCCTCAAAATGAGTACACTTTCTGCACCACGTCAACATCCCTTCCCAGCTTAGTCCAAACTGAAGCATGGCTCTGACAAGCACCTGCATCATAATATAAACACTTCACTTTCTGCTCTTTGCTTCCAGTATTTGGGAGCACAGGCTTAAATCATTAAAATTGATATTTCCCCTCATGTTGGGACCATATAATACTGAAAGTTATAGTGTGATATTTCTGGTATTACTAAATATAGCTACAACAGAAGTGTTTACTTGCCTTTAAAAATAATAAAATAAAATATAAAGAATATCTATATCCCCATTTAGGAGGACGTTTTCAATATAAAATATTTAGCTGTTAGTAGATGCGGCAAAAGTATTATTATACTGTCCTTAAATTGAGGCTAATGTAGCCAAGTTTTACTAGTCATCATGATAATTCAAAAAATCTTATGATTAGCTGTATTACAATTAGTTTAATTCAATTATCATTATATTCTATAGCCCTTATACTAGCTTTAAGTTAGGACTATCTCCAGATAACTTGAAGTTTACTTTTTATCAAAATATAATATATATCAGTTATCTTTTCTTTTAATTATTTAAGTATTCCTATTTTTTAAATGAATCAAAGAATGGCATCATATTGTTAAAAATAAAAAAAGATATATAAGGACTGTCAATACTATATATAGTTCTTAGTTACACCATCATTTTCTGATTATTTAATAAATATTATCAGCATTTTTTCTATATACTAACCTTTTTTAACTACATATAAGTTTCACAAAAAGTGACATAAATCATGGTGTTGAAAACCAAATGAAGCACAATAATTTTTTTCCACAAGATTAAAAATAGAGCCTTAAAAACCCTCTATGATCTCCTTATGTTCTATAATAGAAATTATGTTGTGGCCCTATCTGCAAAGCAAAATACTATGGTAATCAACAGCATGGAAAACTACAAAGTAACACAAAATTCTACAAGGCCATAAAGTATATTAAGCAGGAATCCATGTCAGTAACTAAAATGGGTGAAAGACATAAATTTTATATAACATTCATTTTAATGGCTATTAAATGCTTTAGTACATATATAATTATCTTGTAAGTTTTCTTAGTAAGATACCCCAGTGGTAGAATATGGACCCTCCACCACTGCCTCCCCAAGCAATCCCAGTAGATGAACTTTGGGTAGGAATTTTTTTTGACTGTGTTGGCATTGCGCACCAATGCCCAAATCAAGATAGCAACTAGCAAGATGGTCCATGGAGTTCCTGGCCTATCATATGCTGTGCATGGAGGTTTTCCAGGTTTTGTCCTTCTTTCCAATTAAGTCAAGTCCTCTTCATTGGTACAGTATTGTTCCCAGGTCGGCCCACCTCAAATATAAATTTAAAAATCTTGTAAGTTTTTTATATAGTCTTTGATTTACATTAATACCATAAAAGTTCCCAAGTAAAGGGTACAAGATTAAATAAAATCTTTCTTTAATTTACTATATAATGTATTATATATTTATTGCAATTTAATAAGGCATTAGAAATCTTTTTGAAGCATGTTTTCAGAGTTTTTGAGTGATTTCTGAGTTAAACCTACAACCCTAAAATTAAATCTCACAAACCAAGATTTTATTGACATCTACCTTCAAGTGAATCTTAGATAGAATAAATTAAGAAGGTATAGATCATAAATTTTACAAAATCTAAAATCCTGATCATCCCATAGATAAATAAAATGAATACTCTTTTTATTCCCAGTGTAAAATTCAGAAAAGCTATGGTATTAGGGCAAAAAACCTCAAGAGAAGTTGCAAAAAACCATTCTTTAGCCTTTTATTTAAAAGGAAACCAAAAATGTTGATCCTGGAGGTCTCAATTGTTGCTTTTGGCAGTGAGTAGCCCCAAAACCCTATTATTATTGACCACTTATAATGATTTAAAAAGTTTTGAATCAACGCAGATGTTTATTGATTTTTCCCTAAACTTATAATTTATGACAATTATAGCTTATATTCAGCCTTATACATGGAAATTTGCACATGTCATTCCATCAGAATATAAAAGCTGTGTATACTATTGGTTTTGTAGAATCCTTATGTCCAGTTCCAGACAAACAGTTGTTTTACTTGCAAGTAAGAATATTTTAGGGAGAAATAGCCCCAATTTGAATAAAATGAAACACCTATATTATTCTTGGTATAACTATGTCCCCCCAGAATATGTAGATTACTCCCAATATTCTATTAATTACTCAGCCGCGGTCTCCCAAGTCCACCCACACACTTGCGTGAATGTAGTGCCAATTTCTAAGAGAAACGCACCCCCTATTATAGACTTGAAGGTGTTCCAGGGGATGCAAATGTTTTTCTAGACAAACTCCCCTTAGGAGCTGAGGTAATTGACCATACAAGCCATATGAAAAAATGGCTGACTGGCGGAATTACATTAAAATGCTCCCCATGATTATGTCCTGCTAAAAAGTTGAACTCATATCTGCAATCCAAGCCAAATCTTAATTTTGCCAAATTGTTCCCTCCACTGCTTAGCACGAATCCCTAGTATCTTGTACTTAGCCTCAAAGGAGCTTAACTAATAGGAGGCATAAAATTAATATATGTCGCTTGTTTTGCTAAGCTTAGGTTGTATAAATTTTTTTTATTTTTTTACTATTGACTTCTCTCTAGTGGTTTTAGTTTCCCCAACCAACTTTAAAACAGCAATCAATAGTACTACTTCTCCTCTTCATCTACGTTGTTGAAATCCTGTGCTAACAGCAACAGCAAGCATAACTATCGCCAGAATTCCAACAAGTGGTGTTCACTACAGGGGTCCTGTCACTACAATCGCCTAATTAAAGTACAATTTATTCAACTAAACTTTCCTTCCCATTTCTCTGCTAATAATGAACCAAGTATAGCTGCGTTGTAACTATAGTTAGCCAATACCTTACCCCCTCTTAAAAAGATCAAAAAGATCCCTCAAAGCTTTATCTTGAAGCTGCTACTGCTGTCCCTGCTCCCACCGTAATAACTGTTTCCCTTTTAAACCCCCTTTTAAGGATAAATTTACCCCGAGTGAAGACAGTATTGCCTCATTTATTGTATTTTTATGAATCTGCTATTGATGGCACAACTGATCGCCAAAAAATTTAGTACATCCTCCCTTTCTTGAGTTTCATGGCTCAAGAGGTCATGGTTCCTCATATGGGAACCCTTAGCACCTGGGCGGAGGTTAAATAAGCGCTTACTAAAAATTTGGTTCAAAGCGGAGTTTACAATGAAGGGGACAGTCCTTTTTGTGCCTTAGCATGAAAAAGGGGAATCGATTATCACTTTTACTGATAGGCTCTACTTAGAGGCCCAATCTTTGCTAACCTCAAAGATGTTAACTCTGGAAGACGCTGTTGCTGCCATTTTAACTGGCTTGGCTTCTCAAATTTCCCTAATGAAGTATAACATTTCTATGAAGCGCCATTTCCAGACTGTCCGTGATATTAAGGAGGCATTGCTAGAGGTTGCAGGTGTTCATAATGCTGAGGCTGCCCAAGTAGTTGTACTACACAAAAGTTTTACTCGTTGAGGATGCCTCATCCATAGCTCCATCAAAAAGAGTCCCTGAAGGCCCCTATGGCCCCTCCTGTGCTGGTTACCATCTTGAAACCAGCGCCAGCAGTGCGTGTCAAACCTGATCTTTCTCCACCCTGTAAGCCTGAGGTCCTTAAGCCCATTGGTCAGAGTAAACCATTGTCAACAGGACAGCGCTTCCTGCGACCACCTACCCTCAACTTTCATCCTTTGCTGTCCGTTAAGCCTCTGTTCCGCCCCAAGACCTCCGCTGAGAGGCCTCTCCTAGTGGCCCCAAGGTCTTGTGCCTCTGTGACGTCATCCTGAACTCCCCTAGAACTTCCTCTGGCTTCTCTTAAGGCTAAACCTGTTTCCCCGGTGCCACACTCAGCAGCCAATAATGAGCTCAAGGACAAGGCCATTAAGGTTAGACTGCCTGATCCCCTGAGTAAAACAGCCGCTGATCGCCCCAAAAGCAACTTTTGCAAATGGGAAATGCCTTCTAGAAATGTGGGTCTCAACAAGATAGTTGGTGAAGTTGAGACGTCCACATCCAACCGCTCTCCTGGCAACTACCCAACATGCGTGGACAAACCTTATGATGACGAGTCTGAAGGGGGCTATTGTAAGTCCAGTGGAACATCTCCTGTGCATAGATCAGTCGCTCTTTCAGTCTGTGAGCAAAAAGGGGCTAGAGGGCGGCCATACCCCTCGTCACCCAGGGCAATCTTGCCCACGTGGTAGATGAGTGCTGGGTAACAGCCTTCCCTCTTTGGATCCCTTCCCCAGTACCTTTGCTCACCTTGGCCAAACTCATTAGCCAGATTAAGAAAATCTGTGCTGAGATCACCGAATTGAAGTTTGTTGTTCAAAACTAGCGGAGAATCAGCCTGACAATCAGAATTTGCATAGTCAATAAGGGATGAAAAATTGATTATTGGCCAGAATCGCTACCTGTTTCACTTTGTCTAGCTGTGCGATTCTCAAAATTAACCCCCTCTTGAAATCATTGGGGATGATCCCCATCGTGCAGCTCCCATCTGGAAAATCAGGAGTTGCAGCTGACGCAGCACCTTTGACCAAACGAATGTCCCAGCAACTGGGCATGGGCGGGTTGGGCATCCTGAACCCATTCCCAACCAATTGGGACCACCCCTACGTGGGGTGGCCTTGGGGGATTCCCATTGCTCATTGGGCCAGATGCTGTCACGCCAACCTCTGGAAACGCAGTTGAGTCTCAGTTTGGGCATTTGAGATTGAACTAACAGCAACTAGGCCTGCCACCAAATCTTTCGATGTCAGTTCCCATTGAGCTTATCTGCCCCATTTCCAAATATTCACCGGTTAGGTCAAAGTTGAGGGACCCAATCCTGGCTTATCCCCCAATCAATCAACCACTATTTTAATCAGTTGCATTGCACTGAAATAATTGTTGGTCGCTTTTTCTTCCTTTATTTTCCCTTAAAAAACCTTTAACTAAATTTTGTTTTTTTATGTTGAAAAATAAAGTGCCCTTTCCACCAACACTCATTTGTTCTCAGGGTTAATGGCCATATTTTTTTAATATTTTATTTGCCTGTACAAGATTCTGGCTTACTGGCAACTATTGGCGAAACTCCTTTCTAGCCTCATATCCATTGTACCAGTAGCAGAGCCTTTGGCATTCTGGTTTGCCATTCAGGTGCTCCGGCAACTGGGCTTTCAGGCTGGTCTAATTCTAACTTGCTGTCTGCCTGACAGCTATGAGAACGTCGGCTATTGTGCTCAGGGACCCCTGTTGAAGTAGGCATACCAGATCAGCTGAACCTGGAAGGATTTTATAATGCCCTGATACCTGAAGAAACCTATCTTAAACAAGTGCTAAGGTGCCCTGAGGTTCTTGATACTGCTAGTGATGCAAAAAGACTATTGCTTCGCTGGTCTGACTAATCCACCAGGTTCATACCCTCCAGTCCATTAAAAGTAGTTATCCTGAGACAGCTGAAAAGCTTTCCTCTAATCTCAGTCTTAAGGAGGTATTAGCTCTCCCCCCTAGCTTTGGCGGGACCATAACCAAGGTAGAGGTTGTTATTAAGAAGGTCTGGGTTAGGGCTATCTTGGACACTGGATCCCCAGTGAACGTTATCTCTTACAAGCTGATCAATAAGATTAAGCTGGCTCCTGACCTGGAGTACTCTGAAGTTTGGAACTGCGAGCCAAACAACACCCGCGCTATTGGAGCCTACTCCTTTTTGCCTATTCAGATTGGAAAACTCATATTGTCCTCCCCCGCCGTGGCCTTGGACAATAAAGCCTATGACATGCTTATTAGCACTCAATTTGTTATTGAGCAGGACGGTATAATCAACATGAAACAGGGTTACCTCTCTCTACTTGGTTATAAAGTCCCTCTGGTCTATAACAATGAAGAACAAAAATAAAAAGAATACTCATGCTTTGTGAGTACCCTTCCTCTGCCTTACCTCTTTTCTACACGACATCTGGACGCATCAAAAAAAGATCTAATTCTGTGGACGCTTCAGAGGTCATCCCATTTTATGCCTCCGAGGAAACAGTAATTAAGGCTTGTGAACAATGGGTTTTTTCTACCAACATTAAGCTACAAATCTTTCAACCCCGCCCGTTGCACATAACTAGCATTGATGGAGTAAGTTCTTTGGACTTCGGGTGCTTACAGTTATACTAGATCCCACTTATCAATGCCACCTCAATATTCTATTGGGAAATCTTACCTATAAACCCATCATCGTCAAAAAACATCAGGAAGTAGGGAAAGGTCTGCTAATTCCCCTCAAAAAATTGCATGGTTAACGTTAGTGGGTCTATGTAAGATATATACTTAACCACTTACCAATTGGTGTGTACGTTGCCTAACGTACATATCTCAGATGAACTAACCCTGGATGAGCTTGAAAAATCCACTTTTTATTTGATACCTACAGCGATATTTTGTCCTTAGCTGACACGGATTATGGGCACATGAAGGGTTGGAGCCACACTATTGATGTTGTTGATGCTGTCCTATTCGTTCTAAACCCTACCACAGCTCAAAGGTTGAAGAGCAGCAAATTAGGATCAAAATAAAGCATTTATTAGATTCTGGGTTATTAGTACCTTTCCAAAGCCCTTGGGCGTCTCCTCTCCCGCTTATTAAAAAGAAAAATGGATGTCATAGGGTAGTGATGGACTACCGCAGATTGAACAACTTCACCCAATCAGATAGCTACCCTATCCCCTATCATAAATGATTCTCTTGCACAACTCTCCAGCTCAGAATTCTTCTTGGCCATAGATTTGGACAGCGGATACTGGCAAATGGATCTTTCTCCTAATATCAGGAGAAATGTATCTGGATCTGCTGTGAAGGGCTATTACAGCCTACCCGCCTTCCCCAGGGTCTGTGCAATGCGCATGCATCTTTCCAACATGTGCTGGACCACATCTTGCGGGATCTTAAGCTAAGCTGTGTGATTGTCTATCTTGATGACATCACTGATCATATCGCTCAAAAAAGAATTATTTCAAAGCCTGCGGGTTTCCAACATTAGGTTGAAGCCTTTAAAGTGCATTTTCTTTAAAAAAAGGCTAGACATCCTCAGACATGCCATCTCCCAAGATGAAATTCACCCTTTACAGGATAAAGTTAAAGCTATCTCTAAAATACCTGCCCTAAGAACCTCCTGGACTTCCAAATATTTCAGGGTATGATGAGGTATTACCATCAGTTTATCCCAAAGTTTTCCCAGCTCAGTGAGCTTTCGTATGACTGTTGGCTAAGAACCCCCCTTTTTATTGGGGTGCAGAACAAGCAGCTAAGTTTAAGACGTTAAAAATTGCTTCAGTGACGCCCTATCTTACGCTACTCTGACTACGGTTAACCCTTCATATTGTTCACTGATGCCTCAGACTATGCCGTTGGAGCCACCTTGGCCCAATTAGACAGTAATGACGTAGGTCATCTGGCCTCCTATTTCAGCAAAATGTTGTTAAAAGCTGAATGTAACTACAAGTCATTGAAATGGAGTGCCTTGCGGTCTTACTTGCAGTTAAACATTACCGCCCTTTCCTATATGGAACTTCATATACAGTTATTATCGACCATGTCTCCTTAAAATGGCTGCAAAACATAAAGGATCTCACAGGACGGTTGGCCTGTTGGGCCCTAAAGCTCCAGATTATGATATAAACATTGAGCACCAAGAAGGAATGCAGCATATGAATGTGGATGGCTTTAATGGTTGCATATACTTCATTTGGGCAATAGTGAAGCAAAGAGACTAAATTATTTCCTGATGAAACCTGATGCCAGGGACGATGAGGATGAACCCGCCTTGAATATGCTAGCAAGGCACTCCCGCAACACAAGGTGGAGAGTGGTAAATTATACAAAAAGGTGGGGTGTTATAGAAATTGGCGTTATCAATGAGATATGCCATAAACGATTTGCACAGGGTTTGACCCACTGAGCAATAGGACCAATGATATGAGGATCATTGCCCTTGAACCAACAGAAATAAACTTATTAACAAATATGGAGCACTTGTTTCCACTATAATCTTTTTATTTGATATAATAACTATAGTAGATCTTTCCTGTTCCGCTCACTCTAAACTATTAACAACCTCCCACCTCGATCATCTCATCTTGCTTATATCATACTGACTTTAAATGATATTGCTTTAATGGCTTAGTAATTCAATTCGCCATATCTCATTGGTTTCACCAATTCTTCATTTGTTAATCTCACAACGCCTAACTCAAGGCGATTTTTTAACAACACAATATCATCTCATTTTGAGGCGCTCAAATTACCATAACTCATACCAAACTCGGCAGCTTTCATCCATTCTGCCATAACAACTTAGGGCTTATCATCCATTCATATCAGAATCGCTACATTACCCCCTCCTTGACTGGATGATGAGGCTCCTATTGCTTATACTCCTGGAGGAACTTTGCATGCACTTGGTTAATGATCTGACTGCTAGTTGGGTCCATATTAGTGTATGCATCTATACCTGTCTTCTCAATGACTTCAAATGGCCCAATCCAGATACTGACCAGCTTATGTTTCTGGCTGAACCCATGTTGATCATGGAATAGAACCATGTCTCCATTTTTGAACTTTGCTAGGCCACTTCTCCATACCTTATTGGCAGCCTGAATTTTGTTTTTCTTGGCTAAGCTGAACAAGTATGCTTTGGTTTTTAATTTAATCAGCATATTCATTAGGATGGTCAAATAGCATTGTGAATCAATTCCTCCAGTTTTCTCTACACAGGCATATAGAAGTGTGGGCAGAGAGGGGTGCCATCCATACAGCAATTGGAATGGGTTTTTCCCCATGTCAGAATGGTAGCTAATGTTGTAGGTGAACACCGTGGTAGAAAGGAGGGTACTCCAATTGGAGGGCCTATCAGTAACCAACTTCCGGAGAATGTTCACCAGGGTCCCATTAACCTGTTCAACCATTCCGTTGGACTCAGGGTGATATGGAGTTGTTAGAACCCCGCAGATGGCCATCCTTTCGTTGAGTTTGGGAAGTATGTGAGAGGTAAAATTAGTGCCGTTGTTGGTAAGAATAAACTGCGGGCAGCCATTATGCTGAATGATGCATTCCATTACAAACTTAGCCACAGTAACTGCCCCATATCCAAAATGGCCCGTGCCTCAACCCACCTGGTCAAGTGGTCAATTGCCACCAGGATATACTTGGACCGGTTAGCTCCCATTGGCAGAGGGCCAACGACATCAAGGGAAACTGTATGCCCTGAAAAGTGTGGCTTTACTAACTGGTATGAGGTATTCCAGTGGAACGGCTTTTCCACTTGGCACTGGTGACAGGAGGAGATAGTATCAAGCACATTGAAGTTCATGCTTTCTCAGTAATACTGAGGCCACAATAATTCCAACATCTTGCGCACACCACCATGTCAACTGCCCTATGTGCGCTCATGATAATGTTAGGCTGCGTTGAGGGTTGCATTAAGTTTACTGTTAAGTTGCTGATCCACTTGTACAACTCACCATTCCCCTGGAATGTATTGGCTCGAATTTCATTCAATACCTTGATGACTTGGGGCAGCTCATCATCTTACTTTACGCTGAGCATCTTGTCATACATAATATTGCTCAGATCTGCCATAACTGCAATAGTTGGTAGCCTCACCAAGCAGTCAGCATTTTGGTGTTTTGCTCCTGGTCAGTGAAGAATCTCAAAGTTGTAAGCCTGTAGTTTAAAGGCCCATCATGCTAGCTGGCCCTCAGGCTCCTTAAGGTTCTGCAGCCAGCGTAATGAGGCGTGATATGTTACAACTATAATTTTACACCATGAAAATATAATCTGAATTACTTGTAAGAATAAATCACTGCTAAGCACTCCAGCTCAGTCACGTATAATTTCATTTATGGCTATTCAGGCTTTGGCTGTAATACGTTATTGGGTGCTCCTCCCTCTCATCATCTTTTTGAGACAAAACTGCCCCCACAGTGGAAAGAGATGCATCCGTCTTTACAATAAATTCCTTTTTCAAATTTAGATAATGTAGCACTGGCGCCTCAATCAATGCTGTTTGAAGAGTATCAAAGGAGCGTTGACAATGTTCCATCCATGCAAACGTGGCATCTGTAA